>OY720346.1:58737561-58953402 GCA_963082975.1 Labia minor
CTAAAATTACAGAGCCATGAAATCATTTTAATATTCTTGTTAAAAGTAAAGTGAAGAGAGTACATACAACCATAATTGACCATTTCAAATCCTAGAAATGTTGCTTTTAAAAAATAAATCTCTTCATTAACCAATCGAAGATTGGAGTTTAGAATATTCATAATAGTGCTGGCCTTAAATATAGAAAAATATAATTATTTATTAAAATTTAAAAATAAAACAAAAAAGAAAGGGAAGAAAATATTCAATTTATTAAATTCCAAATTACATATTTTATATACATGTAAATGTACATATTTTGAATCCCATATATAATTCTTTTTTTTGTTTTGTTTTTTTCTTTTTATTACCTAATTTTAGTTTCAAAGTTCAACAACAACATTCAATCCCGCTTGATGATGTCCATTTTGAAAATCATTTAAATCAAAAAGAGCCGAGATTCCTATAAAAACATTCTCTATTTTATGATGATAAGCGATTGCAAATTCTTTTGTCGAGACAACCTTGGCCCATATACTTGAAGTATCAGCAAGTTGATATTTGCATCCAATCCCAATTGTGGGATTATTTCCTGTATCATCAGACTCACCAGCATTATATTTGACAAGGGCTGCTGTTGATATATTTGATAATCCTTTATAGAAAATAGAACCAGAAATTAATTTGTCCTTCTTATAACGTAAACCAAAAATGGTATCATCATTAATGGCATAACGGAGTTTTGCCCGATATTTGATCACTTCATTGTTATTAATATCATAAGTGCATTCAGCGCCAATTGCAAGGTTGTTAATTACGTATGCAGACCCAGCCAAATACATTTGCCCATCTGTATTCAGATTGAGATTCAAAGCACAGGGGTCAACGACAAACGTATTTTTTATATAACCCAAACGGTCCTCTTTGGTACTTGAACAAAATTCACATCCAATTGTACTTCTTAAATTCTGCACAACTAAATTACGTATTTGTACATCCGTTTTGATAATATTATTTGTTGACCATTTTTCATATAATCTTATATTATCATTATAATTATAATGCATATCAAACATTCCTTTAACTGAGCCATCTTCTTGTTTTGTTTCTGCTTTCCCATTGAAACTCGCCCCGGTTTCCGCTTTTGCTTTCCCTTCAAGTTTTAAAATACCTAAAGTATAACCATCAAATAGGGTTTTTTTGGCCTCTTTTAAAAGATCAGAGAAAAACGGTGGAATCATAATCGAATTTCTCTATTTTAAAAAAACTATCATGAAGTTTAAACAATTTTGTAATAAATATAAACACATCGAAATTTAAGATACAGTTTCACGGCCGATTGAATTTCGTGCATTTTATCAATAATACAAATTATTTTTTTTTAGTCTTAAAAAGAAAAGAAAATGTGGCATTTAGATTATGAAAAACGACCCAAATGTTATTGGTATCGTTTAAATGATGAGTTACTAACAACATTTACAAATAAATTTTTAGTAGATAAACGATCGCTAATATTAAGAGGTTCAGATTTCTTTTTAAGATTCGGGTAATTATCTGAATGCATATATACCTACCTTTAATATAATTAATAAATAAATGCATAGGTAACAATTTAACATTTAATTTAAGTATCATATATATAAATATAAAAAAACGTATTCATATCCTAGAAGCATGATACTCTATTAAAATAAAAATATTATAATACATTTCGCCATTCTTTCGTCTCCCATTCTAGCCACGTGCCCTGCCCATCGCAGCCTTCTCGATTTTATAACCTTAACTATTTCTGGAGATGCATAGAGGTGATGCAATTCCTCGTTACGCACCCCCCACCATTTCCCGGTGAACTCATCTTTCTTTTGCCCAAAATTCTATAAAGGATCCTATTCTCTAATACTCTAAATCTACTCTCGTCTCTCAAGGTCATAGACCATGCCTCACAACCAAATAACACAACCGACATAATAATTGTTTTATACATTTTAATATTGATTCCTTGGGGATCTATGAAACTTTGAATAGGGTCGATAGATTCTGAGGGGGCTATTAGATTGCGAAATTTGAAATTTCAAATTTCCTCTTTGAATTTCTATAAATAAAAAAAAAAGAATTTCTTTACAAAATAAAAATAAAAAATAAATACAAACAAAAGAAAATACCATTCAACTTGAATAGTTTTTTGATTGAGTTAATTTTTTTGTAAATTAATATTTTCCAATAATCTTTATATAATAAAATATTTAGCTATAAAATATTTATTAGGTATATTATCGTATCCGAAAGTTGTGAAATTTATTATTAAACAAAATTGGAACCTGATATCAAAAACATTATCAACAAAGATCAGCCTCAACCGTCATATTAATTTTTTCAATAAGGAATTCCTATTAATCATTTAGAAGATTATTAATTTATAAAATATTTAAAATTTTATTAAATAATAATATTAGCTCTACTGCTACTAATGTAATAATAATGTTTAAATTGTTAAAAATATATTCGATGCTCATAGTCTTTTGTTAAACTTTATTTACTTATACAACATCAAATTTTTTAAACAGATAATTATGTTAATTATTTGATTCATATCATTTATAATCTTGTAAAGCCTTTTATCTTATGACAATTAGGATGATTAATTTCTTATCTATTTTTAATTACTAATATTTTTTTTAATATTTAGACGAAGAATTTATAATTTGGATGTAAAAAGAATTTGTGAATATATGGAAAATAATCAATTTATTATTTATTTAGATTTGGCTTATAATCTCATTGATGATCAAGGTTTTGGGACCTTAATCAATTTCATTCAAGTAGGCTCTTATTTATATTAAAAAAAGTTATATTTTTCATTCTATATCAATGATTATAAAATAATTTTTCTATATAGTATGTAGAACGTGAGAAAAAGTTTAGAAAAATCAAATCAAATAATCAAGGGAGGGGTATATTGAAATTGATAGGTTTATAATTTAATAAGTAATGGCTTATCTTCCATATTCTTCGCTTATATTAGAATTTCAAAATTTTAAGAAATAATTTCCTAAACTTAATTATATAAATAAAATAAAAGTTTTTATTATAAGTACAGCACCGGATAAAGAGGTGGATAAGCCGGGCGACGCTCGGGCGCCAAATTTTGAGGGGCGCCGATTATACGATATAGATTCATTATTTAAAAGATAATTTGTTTAAAAGGGCGCTAAATTTAGTTTTTCCCGGGGCGCTCAAAACCCTTTGGATATAAATGATAATTTAAGTTTGATTTATATTTTATAAATTAAATTAAAAACAAATTAATAGATAATAGAAAATATTTTCCAGTTTAATTTTATACTTTGTTAGTGTCATCCTAATCAATTAATTGGATTAAATGTTATGTGTAATCATATTACCGATTCTGGGATGAAAATGCTTGCAGAGTGTACAAATTTTACATTACAATCATTACGAATCAATGGCAATAAAATTACATCTATTGTGAGTTTTATTTATTTTATTTATAAAAAAAAAGTAGAAAAATATTATATGTTTTTTTATCATTTTTTAAGGGTCAAAAATGGATTGCCAAATTATTAATGACAAATGGCCATTTGGTACATTTGGATATTGCTGAAATGGATATGCATATGGAAAGTTTGGTACATATTTTAGGTGCATTACGCCATTTGGATCGAGGTTCCAATGATACACTGACTATGTTGGACCTATCGAGACCACTTGGGCCTATTTATCATCAATTTCAGGCAGATCAATGGGCGGAACGTGTTGGACAAATGTTACAGGCATTTATATTATATGATTATTTAAATATATTTAAAATTTTATTTTTCAAAACTGCATTACTTTGTCAATTGTTTTATTTTAATGTGAGTAGTGGGATGAAAATATTAATGAGCTGAAAAAGGAAGAGACCATAGAGGAGTGCATTACACCATTTGGATCGAGGTTCTAATGATACACTGACTATTTTGGAATGGTGGTGATTGTAATTATAACGACGAATTACATGATAGTTATATATCCCCAAACATAGAGTCATTAAATCAAACACGCTATAAAGCATAGGCTCCCAAACTTTTTTGTATCGTAGACCTCTTGCCATGTTTTTCAGTTTTGGGTAGACCCCCTACTTAACCTGAAATTGATTTTTTGTAAAAAAATGTTTATCTTTTTTTTTTTAGAGCCATATTCAATTGAATTATAAGATAGTATAATGTAAGTAAATAGGCTTGAGATCCCCTATCGTAGACCCCAATTTTCATTTCATGGGCCCCAAAATTTTTTTATTCGCTGGCGTAGACCACTTTTGGAACCACTGCTATAAAGGGAAGAGTATGTAACTGGAATGAATAAAGTAAGGCTAGTGAATAATTTGTTTAAAGGAGAAAGAGGAATTAAAACAAGTTTTATTTTCGTTGTTATTTAAATTCTGACAAAATTCCTCTCTCCATCAAAAGAGATGAAATGTGTATTATTTATAATAATTCTCTATAAATTGTTTTAAAACATTTTTATTTTATATACTTTATATTTTAAAAATATGGTCATTTTACTTTTTTTAATACAATTTATTTTGGTTATTTAAAGTTTGACAAATTTTTCATAGATAATAGATTAAATTTCTCTATAAATTGTTTCATATCAAATTTTCTATATTTGTTATAGTTTTAGAAATTGGCCAACAGTTTTTTGATATTTATTTATTTATGAATGTATTTAAACGAAAATATTTCCAGGTCGTCATGACATTAATAGAATCTTATATATAGCATTTCGTTACGATCAATTTTACCCACATGACCCGAATATTGTTCACAAAATTTGGGCCATAACGTGAAAACCTCTTTTTTCTGGAATCAGATTGACTTGAAACGAGATCTTTCAAAACCATATATCGATAATAGTCGGGATTACAATACCTTTACTCTCAAAACTTTTCGATTGAAAAGTAAAAAGTTATTGGCAGAGAATAAATTACAATTTTTAAATAAAGTTTAATTTTAAGCAAAATATTATTAGTAGATTAAACAGTGAAATCCATTTTAATGTTAGATCCTTGGTTAATATAAATTTGAATATTTCCTGAAGTTATAAATTGACTTATTTAATTTAATTTAATTTATTTATATATACTAATGAATTGACAGAAAGAAATTATGTATTAATAGTAATAGGCATAAAGTTTGTAATATTTTTTTCCCAATATTTAATTTTTGAGATATTCTAAGATAAAATATATCATCCTTTGATATATATAAAAATTATTTTTATCATTCATATTTATTTAAATAACGTATATAGTTTATTTTATTAAATATTTTTAGTTCAATAACAGTTTGCGAGAATTGCATTTAGAAAAGTCTCATATGCGTGGCAGTAGTATTGAATATCTTACATTGGGTCTTCTTCGGAATCGCAATTTGCGTGTATTAAATATTTCGTGTAATGCATTTGGACCGGATGGTGCATTACATTTAGCGAATATGTTAAAAGATCCAGAGAATTGTCCACCCTTACAAGCACTTATTATGAATCGATGCGAGATTGGTGATCATGGCGCCGGGTAAATAACCATTTAATATTCAATAAATTATGATTTAATTAATTTGAAATATTTTACCTCAATAAAACAATAGGTAATACATTTTTTTAATTTAAATCTATATCTAAAATAAAAATAAGGGATATTAAAATTAATGTAAAAAAACTAAAAATATGTATAAATAGAGGTACATATAATATATTCTTTTTAATAGATATTTGACTTTTGCCCTACCAAGTAGTAAGATACGTATGCTTGATATTGGATATAATAATTTAACCGATGAAGGTGTATTAAATATATTATATTCAATAAAAAAAACAATTATGTTAAATACACTTTATATATGGGGGAATAAAATGACACAGAAAATATGTCAAGTAAGAATTTTTTTATGAAATTAATAGATTTAAACTATTTTATTTATAAAATTAAAACTATATATATATATATATAAAATTAAGTGTAAATAATCAAATAAGAATAATTAAAATTTGAATATTCCCTGAAATTATAAATTCATTTCTTTGTTTATTGTTGACATGTATTAATAGTAATGCGCATAAAGTATACAAATTAAATAGTGTTTAAAATTATTAAATATTTTTATTAATTTTTTATACTTTTATTCATTTATTTTTGTGAAATATAATATATTTATATTTATTTAAATATAAAATATTGATAAAAGTAGGTTAGAAAAGTTGAAAAGATAATAAATAAATTACCAAAGAATAAATATTTAAAAAATAATTTATTTATAAGTATATTTTATAAATATGTATATATATATATATTATATATATATAAAACTTAAAAAGTAATATAATAAAACATATTTGTATCCATTAAAATGAGATTATTATTTATAAAGAGTTAAGGCATTTGTGTAGATAAATTTGTATTAATCTTACTATTCTACCAGAAATTCCCATAATTCTAAATCTTTTTATTCATAATTTTTTTGATCTTAATATAATTGTTATAAAATAATTTATAAATATTATAGTAGTGAATTTAGTATATTTATATTGTTCCAATTTTATTGTCTAAAAGACTATGTGTGTGAAATAATTATATTTATTTAGTTAAAATATTAGAATATAACTGGAGTGAATTAAGACAAAACAAGGTAATTATAATTATATATGTATATTTATTTTTGATTAGCTAGGAACATTTTTTTTTAAATTTATAAATTAATTTTAGATAATTAAAAGAATGCTTTTATCAAAAGTATTATTTCAAGATCGTCTTGATGTGATTATTTACACTGTAGATAATAAAATCGATTTAGCCTATAACCCTGTGGATCGTTATAAACAATTATATTATGCTGTGGATGATTATGGTTGGCCACAACCAAAATGTCTTAAATCAGCAACAAATTATTATATAAATCCATTACAAATTGAACAGACATATAAGAATAAAATTAAAAAAATTAAAAAGCCAGAGTATTCTAATAAATTATTGGATCCATTTGGTATAGCTGTATGGCAATTCTATCAAAAACATTATGAAAAAGATTTATATGAAGATATGGAATACGAAGGAAAATATTATACGGAGGAGGAGGAGGGAGAAATAAAGGAAGAGGAGGAATTTAAAATTGATTCTAGCTTAATTGATCAATTATCATCTAAAATACAAGATGAACTGCAAATTGATATTCTTGATGCAGAAAAATCATCTAATTTAGAGTTAGAATTTAGCATTGAACCTTCCATAGAAGAAGAATATGTTAGCAATTAATAAATTAATTGAAAAATTTTATTAAAATAAAGAAATAAATTAATTAAATATGGTATTTATTTATATTTAATATGTCTATTTAGTGAATGTGAAGTAAATTATTAATTATATTTTGATGTAATTAAATTTTAAAAATTTTATCCAAGTCTTTATTATTTGTTTTATCGAAAAAATTATGCGGTGACTCTCGATTATTATTTGGTTTATTATTAGTTGATGAAAAATTGGATAAGTATTCTTCTGAAGATTGCTCTTGATATAAATCAGATCGATTTAAATTATTTCCAATATGTAATTTGTTAGCGAAATCCGTCTCATCTAAATATTTTGTCCATTTACTATCATTGCTATGTAATGGCGAATGAAGATGTTTTGAATAACGATTCTCTTTATTTTTATTCAAATTATTTAATGAATCAAGATTATCATAGATTTCTTGTTGTGTATCCATTGAATCTTCTAATTCATTTTTTAAATTTTCTTCAAGATTAGAATATTTATCACTAGAATTAGAAGATGTTGCAGCGGATGAATTAGCTTCATCATTATCAAATGATGCCACTGCAGAACAAAATGCAGCAAATTTATTGCTTTCGATAGAAGCACGTAAAGCATTCAACTTTTGAACATGTAAACGACAATCTCTGCCGCTTCCCTGACTGTATATCTATATAATTTAGAATTAAAATTAAAATAATAAGTTAATAAACACAATAGATATAAATATATGTATTTATAATGATAACTAATAATGAAATACCTTTTTTATTGATTGTTTTTCATCACATATATTACATTGCCATTTCATATTTATTTTTTTCACAATGTGTACCTAAAAATAAAAATAAGAATCATTAATTTTGTCATGATTACAGTCAAATTTCTTAGTCATTTAATAAGAAATTATATTTATTATTATTAATAATAGATAATGGATTATTTTTCTATTTACTAGTTAAAGAAAGTTAAGTTTATATATAAAATCTTGTAATAAGAAAACATAATGGGTATTTATATATATATATAAATTATCTTATATTGATCATAAGATTTTATAATTAAATAAATTTATATATAATTTTTTTGATAAGCCATTTAATATATATATACAAATTATTTGTATTGTAATCAATAGATAAGAAAATTATTATAATTAATTTAATTAATTTTTAAATATTTTTAATTTATTAAAAAAATTACCTGAAATACTTCACATCTATAACATTGTAAGGCTTGAAAAATTTGGGGCATCTTATAATATTTTAATTAATATATTTATTTTTTTTAAATTTTCAAATATTAATTAATTAATATAATAAGCCTCTCTTATCTTTCCTTTTTATTGAAAGAAAATTGATAAGAAATTTGTCGTAGGTTAATTGTTATGGTAAAAGCCTTAATCTGTGATGCCAATATGCCAATCAGCCAATTATCTATGATGCATGTATATACATATATACATAAAAATTGATAACATTGTCACGTGAGGGCGCCAGCGGCACCGGCAAACCAAACCCTCATTGAATTAAATGACATATAAGACAACAGACCGTCTTTTGTAAAATACACATTTTTATATTTTCAAATTTACTTTTTTATTAGTTTCTTATATAATCAATGCGGGGCAAAGTAAATTCACATCTTTAAATAAATATATGTATAAATCACATAAATAATAAAATGGGCCAACACGTAACCCGAACAGATTTTGAATGGTCATATACAGAAGAGCCTCATGCAAGTAGAAGAACAGAAATATTAGGTAAATTTATAAAAATTAAATATGATTTAAAAAAAGTAATAATGTTAATTAACAATATATTAAAATTCATTAATATATTTTTTATTTTTTCAGCTAAATATCCCCAAATTAAGAAATTATTTGGATATGATCCTAAATTTAAATGGATTGTAACTTTTATGGTGTTAATACAATTTTGTATGTTTTATATATTACAAAATGCATCATGGACATTAGTTTTAATATCAGCATACTGTTTTGGAGGCGTTATAAATCATTCACTTATGTTGGGTAAATTTTAATATTTTTTTTTATATTAATGTATATATATAGATGAGCCATTTATTTTGAAAGTTCTTTAAGTCCTTTTATACTTAAATTAAGAGATTAATTAAATGAATAATCACGTTTAGTTAGTTACCCAATTTAAAGTTATTAACCGGAATTATATAAAGGAAATATAATTAAACTAAGAAAATTTAAATTTTCTAACAATGAATGTCTATTACCTGTAATAATATCAAACGAAGACAATGATAAATTATTTTCTTTGAAGGGGAATGAAAGGTATCCTGTGGTTTTGTTGATTTAAGAAAATGTAAATATTTTCATTAGGTGATGATGTCATAATTTTATTTTAAATTGTTTGATTCATTTTTTTTATTCTTATATTCTATTATTTTTTCCTCATTTTGTTATCTTAACTAATCAATTCATTGGTAATTATTTTATACTTGTTGACATATATAAATCAAATTATATTTGATATCAATCATAATCAAATATTTTTTTTCTTTTAAATTTGAAAATAGTTTATTTTAGGCTCTCTAGCTGCTAATTTCATATAGTAACATAAAAGAGTATAGGAACAGAAAAGAAAAAGTGTCAAAATTATCCGAAAAATTTATTTTCTATAGGAAATTAAAAAAAAACATCTAAATGATATTTTAATCATTGAAATTTGGAAATTAATTAGTAAATATAATAATGTTAATTAGATATTAAATAAAAAAAAAATATATATTATATATTACATCCATTTTTTCTAAAAATATACCTATATCTTCCTGATTAATGAATACGTGACCATGTGCATGCATCACATTCACCTCACATTATATAACAAAAATTAAAATAATAACAGTTCTCTATTATTTTTATTATTCCATTTTTGTACATATTATTATAGTTTTTTTCAATAAATTATAAATTCATTGTTCGACAAGGCATAGGTCAATTAAATTCTTCTATGTCATTCCTTGTCTTGCAACTCGTGTCCATTTGATTCCAGCCACCAATGCTAAATCATATGTCCATCTTTTGAGGGATCTTTGAATTTAATTGCAAAAAGGATCCTTTTCACTTGAATCTTCAAAGGCACCATTTCGTGGCTATTCATCTAATTTCCTACATTCTAACTATTTGTTTAGCCCATCTCCATTAAATTTTATTTAAAAAGTATATATAATATTTTCAATGGTGTTTTCATTAAAGACGATTTTTTATTTTATCTTTCTTTTTTAAATAGAATATTTTATCATTGATCTTATCTTGAATTGAAATAAACCATTGCAAAATTGTCAAGCAAATGAATAGCCCTAATAGATATTTTCCCAGTAACAATTTCTTCGATAGGCTCCTTTTCTCGCAATGTCCAAAAAGTTTCTTTCTAAAATCACCTCAGCCACCACAACTTTATATACACAGAGTTGAGAGTTCTCTTTGTGACACCTTTCCCTGTTGTGTGGATGAGTTTTAAGCAACGTGCAATGTTGCTGATCTAAGGCAAGCACAGCGAATGTGCACAGAATAGGCAGTAGAAAAAATTCCAGCTAAAAGAGCTCATGTGATTTGTAACTCGAGGTTCCAACGAAAAAGTTAATTCACTTTAAAGTTATTAGATATAATTTGTCATATTTATACGTTTATTCATCTTCGGAATTTGCATTTTCTCACAAGATCAATTATTTTTAGTCGAGGTTTTAGATTATTTAAATTAAAATAATAAATTTTAGCTTTCACTATAGGAACATACCTGCCCATCGCAGCCTTCTCGATTTTATAATTCTAACTATATCTGGAGATGCATAGAGGTCATGAAATTCCTCGTTATGCAGTCTCCGCCATTCCCCGGTGACCTCATCTTTCTTTGGCCCATAAATGTTTCGCAGAATCCTATTCTCAAATACTCTAAATCTACTCTCGTCTCCTAAGGTCATCGACCATGCCTCACACCCATATAATACAACCGGCAAAATAATTGTTTTATATATTTTAATTTTAATTTCCTTTGATATAATTTTGACGCGATAAGCTCCTTTACTGCATGATAACAGGCGCTTCCCGAATATTATTATCCTTCGTGATTACAGAACCTAAGTATTTAAATTTTTGTACATTTTGTATTTTAAGACTTTGTGTGTTAATACTATTCTTCTCAGTTACTAAATATTTTGCCTTAGCACTATTAATTTCCAGCCCCACCTCTCTTTTCCTTCTTCGATTAATTTTTCTACACTATCTTTAATTGCAATTGCCGAATCTCGTATTATATTTAAGTCGTCTGCATAACCTAATACTTGAGTTTTTTTGTTTAATTGAATTCCCCAATTTGTCTGATCACACATATTCCAGTACTAGATATAAAATATATAATTTTTATTTATATTTTCGAAATATAGTTTTAGAATTTTTCCTGTCCCTCTGCGTGTCCGAAAATTGTAAAGCTATAGTTTTGAAAATTGACTGGGCCGATTATTATGAAATTATACTATAGTCATATACATATATTCCTATTGAGACATGGCTATAGTTCTTAAAATAAATATAAAGTATAAAAGTATATAAGTTTCTAATTTTATAAAATGTCACTCAAATTTCAATAATTTCCTTATTTTTCCCCTTTTTATATGGGATTATAGTAAAAAAAAAGTTTATGAAATAAACATTACAAAATATTATACAATATATCCAATATCATATAAAATTAATTTTATGATTAAATCAAAAAAATAAAGAAGAAAACAGACAATTATAAGTTTTTTATTCTGATTGTATTAAAATAAATGTATTGTTAAACAAAATACTATACATCACAGTCGTGGTTTTAAATTATCTCGCAAATGTAACAAGGAAAGTAATGGATAAATTAAACATTAGATAATAAAATTCACTTTTTAATTTTTTTGTGAAAGAGATCCTAGTTCTTTCACCTCCTCAACCTTCCCCATTTTCTTCAATTTTTTTACCTCTTTATCTTGTCTGGGTTATTAAACAATTTTTTTAAATAAATTTTCACTGTTTTGTTAATTAAAATAAGAGACGAAAACCAATATATAAATATAATATTAGTGTTAAATGGCACTTACTTCACACATTCGTATTATTTTACATTATTAACAAAATTATATAAGCTGATATCCATTTTCATATTTTTCAAGAAAAATTGAGAGGTGTGAGGGGGGATAGCTTCTGTTATATTGTTTTTAAATATTACTTGTGGTAAATAAATATAACATAGGGAATGGGTGGAACACAATAAATAAATAGATATAACATTTAAAAAAAATGAAAAATTTATATGTGATATAATATTTAGAAAATTTATCTATAATACTAGAATACTTATATATTTGATTTGTACCTGAGATAATATATAAATAGAAGACTTCTAGAATAAATATTATTATGTAAGATAATAAAATATAAAATTTACATGAATAAAAAAGTCTCAAATCTCCCCTGAAAAATATTTGAAAATGTTAAATTAATATTTCTAATTATTAAACAATAAAAATGAATTTAAAATGGAAACAAAACCTAATGTTTATCATTTTCTTTTATTACATTAAATTATAAATATTTTAATCTATAAGTCATTAATAAAAATTAAAATTTAATTTAAAAAAATCAAATTTTCTGAGAGTGTATGCTATAATTTTATCAAATTTATTTATTATAATTTTGATTTTTTTTAATTTTGGATAAGTGAAAAATTTATTTTAATTTTGGATAAGTGAAAAATTTAATTGATATTGGTCATATCTGATTATATCATATGTGTGATATATTATGTAAATTGTAAATAGAATATTTTATAAGATTATAAGATAGAGAGATAATGAATCACATTATAGTATTGAAAATCGTTAATTCATTTTTTTTATGAAAATTTCATTTCCTAAATTAAACATATAGATATATTGATTTAAAAAAAAATGTTTAATATTGAGTTCATTCTATTTATCAGTTGTGAAATTTATTCGTTAATAGATATAAAAATAAAAGCAAATAAAATGATTTTATGTCAATTGAAATATAAATATAAAAATTTCCATTTTTGAAATTAGGTTAATTATAAACCACAAAAATAAGATATTAGAAATGTATTATAATAATACAAATTTAATTTTAATGTCAAGTGTGTTGTTTATTCTTATTTTTAAAAATTATTATAATTGATAATAGATCAAATGAAATTATATTTATCAAAATCAACACCTGCAATGAATTAATCGATTAGAAAGATTTTTATATTAAAAGGAAATTACTAATCGAGATAAAATGAAAATACGAAATTTTCTACATAAAATAAAAAAAATCAATTGAGATTATACACACACACAAATAAATTAATAATAATAAAAAATATCTATATTTGTTTGTTTAAGCAATTCATGAAATCGCCCATAATTTAGCCTTTGGACATTCAAGACCCTTGGCAAATCGATTATTTGGTTTTTGGGCAAATCTCCCAATTGGTATTCCTATATCAATATCATTTAAAAAATATCACCTGGAACATCATAGGGTTTGTATTTCTTTTTATATTTAATATTTACTTGTAAGTAAAATAATTTTTTTTTTTTTCATTTCAGTATCAGGGTGATGAAATCATGGATACAGATATTCCTACATATTTAGAAGCCAAATTATTTTGTAATACATTTGGTAAATTTTGTTGGTTAGCATTACAACCCTTTTTTTATGCATTACGACCAATATTAACTTATCCAAAAAAACCAACAAGATTAGAATTTATAAATTTATTCATACAATTGTCATTTGATTTAATTATTTATTATTTTTTTGGTGAGTATAATTCAAGTGATATATATATTTAATTACATTTAAAAAAATATATAATTATATAAAAATAGTATTTTAAATCCATCTACCATTCATTTTCCAATTGTTATGCTTTTGATCTAAAAGAACTTCGTTAATTATATGCGAAATTAAATAATCAACCAGGTAAAAATAAAAAATATTAAATATTTGAATGCCGACGTTTCAAGTGCGAGTCGCACTCATATTCATGTTCATAATAATATAATATGTACAGTGACTGGAAAAAAAATACCAGCCTAGCGCAGCGCATTTTTCAACAGCATTAATATGTGAATCATAATTAAAGAAATAAATTGAAATTAAATGCTATAAAAACAAAAATGTCAATCAATATAAAATTAAATTAGTATTAAAAATTGATTTCATTTATTAATGCTGTATCTTTTTTCCATCACTATACATACATGAAGTAATAGTAAAATATCACAACATCCATCGGTAATTTTGATTGCCTTGAAGATGTGAGCAACTTGCACTCGAAACGTCGCCATTCAAATATATTATATTTTTTATTTCTACCTGGCTGTTTACCCTGGGAAGGCTCCCGGTTCCTTATTTATAAAGGTATAAACAATTATTTGTGATAGTTTTAGATCAAATGATATGAGAAGTTTAGGTGTTTATAAATATGGATATATAATTTGATTCATTTTTTAAGGTGGTAAAATAATGTTCTACATGATTGGTGGTTCGTTAATGGCAATGGGCCTCCATCCTGTTGCTGGTCATTTTGTTTCTGAACACTATATGTTTCGTAAAGGTTTTGAAACTTACTCATATTATGGACCATTAAATTGGATAACATTCAATGTTGGTTATCATAATGAACATCACGATTTTCCCGCTGTGCCTGGATCTCTTTTACCAGAAGTATAAACTATTTTTCAATATATTTATTTTATCAATGAAATTACAGATAAAGAATAATAAATTGTATTTATTTTAGGTGAAAAAAATTGCGCCTGAATATTATGATAATTTGCCACAGCATAATTCATGGTCACGTGTTTTATATGATTTCGTTATGGACCCGGATATTGGACCATATGCACGAATTAAAAGAAAAAATAAAGGTTTAAAATATTAATCGAATAGATAGATACATTTTAAATATATATATATATTTATATATATATTTTTAATTTAACAAAAAATTATCTAATTATCAATTGATGTGTGTATTTTAATATATGCTTTGGCCATTTAAAGATAATAATAGCAGCTTTTTTTTTGTTGTTTGAAGTAAATTTTTATAATCTTTCTATTTAATTTAACTTATCTTCAATTATTTTTTAAACACTTTAAAATGTCTATTAAATTAAATTGATGAATTTATTAAATGAAAATTTATTTAATATAAAAAACAATTAAATGATTTATAATATTTAATATTTATAATATTTATATATATGTATGGTGAAACTAATATGTTGAAAAATTGTTAGAAATTATATTTATCTAATAATCAATAATAAAAACTGTTTCTTTTTGAGATTATATTTGTCTGATTAATGACTGATTAAATTATAAATATGTATAAAAAATCAATGTCTATTTTTCAAATATTTCGTAGGATTAGCCAAATAAATATTTTTTAATCAATTTTTCTCCATTGTAAAATTAATTAATATATACATATTTTATTTTTTGTTGTTTATATTTATTAAGCTTTATATATATTTAAATATACCCAAGATTAATTTTAAAAAAAATGCTGCTTTTATAAAAATATCAAAGGAATCTCATCAATTTTAATTCAACTTTATTTAAATAATTAATATTTGAGTTTATCTTTCATATATATATATAAATATTAGCATTATTACTATATATTGCTATATATATATATTAATAATATTTCTATTTTGATAGGAATGAATATATTATGTATAAAAAGAAAAGGAAAATATATAATATTTTTTTAATATTCAATATGTATAATATTTAAAATATTTTCAAATGTAATAAGAATAATTAAAAACAAATCTTAAAAATGTATTTTAATTTTATTTTGTTACATATCTTAATGTAAATTTGATAATATGTGAGAGAACCTCCAACCAGAAAAATAAATATTTAATATTAACAAATAATATACTTATAATTTTAAAATATTAAATTCAATGGGAAATGATTTTTTTAAAATTGCAGAAATGTTGCCCGATATTGCGAAATAAATGAAGTTATTTTTAATATAAATACATTGAAATATCAATTATTTTATATATAAATGTAGAAAAATTCTCGGCTGTGCCCCTAAAATAATGTAGAAGGCTGTGGAGGGGATAGGTTCGGTGTCTAGGGCTAAATTTTCCTGAGAGCAACAGGAAGACTTCTTTGAGCTTTTCAAGTACAAGCTTATAGATTTCTTAAAAACGTTTATTTACAATGAATATACAAATTACTTCACAATTCAGACTCAATACCTCTCCGGTCAAAGTGATCTCTCATCCAAGCAATCTCTTCCGAAAGGATCGGGTGACTTTCCCTTGGATGTCAACGGCCCTATTTTAGGCATGATTGGGGATGGGTAGGATGACCAAACGTCTCGGGATTGACCCGACGAAAAATGTCTTCGGGAAAGTATATTGTCCCAGTTTTTAAATATTTAGGTCCGACCAGTGGTGTACCTAGAACTTTTGCCGCCCGGGGCGATCTCCATTTTGCCGCCCTTTCTATTATAAGTCGATCAAATAGTGGTTTTTATAAATTAATACACATAAATAAATTATTAAGTTATTTAAAAATATTAATTAATACACAGAGTAAATTTTTTCACATATTTGTATGCACTCGTAAACATATTTATGTAATATTTACTCTTCTAGCTTTCATACTAGAAAAATCGTGTATAATGCTCTCAAAATTTATATTTATATTTTTTCCCTCGGCCCTGCTTTTCAAAAGAAAAATAGATGATTTAGAAAAATATTGGTATATCACTTCAAAGTAATCATCTAATCATATAAACTTTTCAAAAGAAATGACATTTATAAACTGATATGAAAAAATTTTGGTTAGGAAAAATTGCCGAACAAAATCGTAAAGATGCGTTTACGAATTCAACGAATTTTAATGAATACAATAAAATAAAATTATTATCCTGTTCTTGGAATTAGAATTCAAAATTTACACTAAAATGCATTTATATACACCGAGGAATAATATTCGAAATCATATAGTTAATCATAATTTATATAAATCAAATAGTAAACTTATAATAATCATAATAATCATTTATTATTCAAGAAAGAAAAAAAAATAAATATGAAATGGTTGCTTTTTACAACTATAACTAAATTTACCAGCTGGTCCGAGCGCCTTCGGCGCTCTTCACAGCTGGACGGGGGCTCCGCCCCCTGTACCCCCGAGTGGTACAATTTATTTTTATATACTTTAAAAATTTTACAATTTTTTAATTATTTATTATAATTGTTAAATGGAATTTCTAAAAATTACCCATTAAAAATTTGTTTCCTAAAATGTTTCAAAATAATTCAAAGAATATTTTGTTTATAAGTTTATTTTTTTAATATTTTATTTATAAAACACGAAAACATTTAAAATTATATGAATAATTGATCTCATAATTGGATTTTTCATTTTCAATTGACGATTTGAATTCATAAAATATTAAAAAAAAACTTTTAAAACTTTTTAAATTATATTAAAGTAAGTATATAAGAATATAAGATATATTATGGGTGAATTCAAAATGTATGAAGGGACACATAGATAGATATAACATTTACAATAATAATATATATAATTAATTTACTGATTAAATTAAAATGTATTTTAAATAAGAACACAAAAACAAATAAATGTTTTATCTAATTGAATATTTGATATTGTTTGAATATTTAGTAAATAATATTTTATAATATTTACCGGAGTATAATAAATTGATAACGTCATTTAATTCTCCTACTATATATCGAATCGAATATAAAGATAAATCTTCTTTTAAACGTTGTGTGAAACAATTTCAAATAATTTAAATGTAAAACTATTAATGAAATTAAAAAATCAAATATATGAATATAATATAAATATTTTTAATTTTATTTTAAGAATAGATATATATATATCTCACAGGCGGTGGTTGTGACGTCATCCATATATTATAAATTTAAATTAAGAAGAACTAATAAAGTTTCGTGAGATGTGGTCAATAAAACTCAATTTTTCTTTATAAATACTATCACAGGTGTGAATTTCAAAAAAATCGTTAGAGCGGTTTTTGAGAACAATGAAACAGAGAAACAGAGAAACAATTTTTACTCGTATAAGAAGATAAGATAAAATGCCGCCCCAAGATAAGTGCCGCCCGGTGCGGACCGCACCCACCGCACCCCCCTAGGTACGCCACTGGGTCCGACGAACGTTTTCTCACAATCAGTTTGGTTCTTATTTTCGATTTTTCATTTAATATGGCTCTAAAAAAAAGGTAATTTTTTTTTTACAAATGTCCCGGTTTGGTGTTTTCGAAATATGGTCACCCAGGGGATGGGGGAATTTTACAGCACAGGATGTAAACAAGGGTGTTTGGGGTGAGAAGGACGCGCGATACCCCTGTTACCGAGAGTCCCTCTGCACAATTTTCACTTCCCATATAAATATAGTTTATTTACTCTTTTTTTTTTAAAGAAATCTTCATAAATTCTTTACAATGAATTGTAGCGTCTTTGATAACAAGAATTTGTTTGCACAATATAATATATATATAATTTGTAGTGTATGTAGATCGCTGAATTTTGCTAGGTTAAATAATGCAAAATTGACTTAACGAATAATTAATTATAAAGGTCTTCCCTTACCTCCTATTTGAACATACATTTGGATGTTAGTATACAATCGCCAAAACGATTATTAATATGCAACTTTTTTTACATAGTAATGCCTATTCTAATAATTAGTAGTTCTAATAATCCTAGTAATTTTAAAACTAATCAAATAAAAAAGTAAAAATAACAAATTAAGTAGACACATGCATTGCCTAAATTTCATTTTTATAATCCGTTTTTTCTTTGTTTTCATTTAATATGTGTACATGTTGAATGTAATGTTCTATGTTTACCAAATACTTCTTAGTGTTTGCTTTTTTTTCCTATAGTCTAGATTAAAAATATAAATTCTTAAAGATAAAAATAAAAATATGTTTAAGCTTTTTTTAGAAAGAATTTTTAAGAATGATTATAATGAATTAAAAGTCGACCTTGAGAGAAAAATTAAAGGATGAGGGTAAGATACTAGATAATTTCAAGTAAAAAAATAGGGAAAATTTTAATATTTAAGAAATTTATTTATATATTTTAACAGGCTAATTTATTAAATTTTTAAATATGAATGCCAATGATAAGACAATTATATTTTTATAATGCGATTAAAAAGGGACATATATAATTAACCAGGGGGCCATTCCATTTGTCGGCCACCTAAAACATGAACATGTAGATGATAAACAGATTGAGCCCCATGTGCGCCATCGTTGATTACAACACGAAAACCACCAAGATTAAGATCATTAGCTAATTTACGTGCTACGATAAGAAGTCGACCAAGCAACTAAAAGAAAAATATACAATTTATATTATTATAGTGATTATCTACTAATTATTATATTTAATATAATATTTATAAAATTGGAATAATTATTAAATTAATTGAGATTAGTTTTGTGTCTGTATGTATATTGGTTATTTATTTATATATGTACATGACATTTAAATTTATTTATAATTTGAATGATTCCTTTCTTACTTGTTCATCTTTATCATCAGCTTTCGATAATTGTGTAATTGGTTTTCTTGGGATAACTAAAAAATGAGTTGGTGCTTGTGGATTGACATCAGTAAATGCAACACACTAGAATAATATAAATTGAGGAATTAGGTTTTTATATCAAAATGTTGAAAATAATAATATTGTATAAATATATATATATATACTTGGTCATCTTCATAAATGAATTTACATGGAATTTCTTTCCTTAATATTTTCCCAAAAATAGTATCACCCTCGGGGCCGGCGAGTTGGGCTTTTGCTACTTCATCCGCCATTTTACTAATATTACCAGGAAAATTTCTTATTTTTTTACTGGTTAGATTAAAATTGAAACGTTGTAACAAAATTGGCCGTGGGAAGAGAAGTTTTAACATGATTTATTATATCATATTTACTAGAAAGTTATATAATATTTATAATAAAATTAAAAGAGATTATATATATTAAGTGAAATTGCCAACATCTATTTTTATAAATAAATGATAACTATTACTTATAATTTAAAGTATTATTGATATTAAATACCTTTATTAATAAAAAACAATAATAAAAAATATTAAATATATTTAAAATTTAGTTTGAAATTGAATATATATATTTAAATTTTATATATATATGTATATAAGCTAATAAACTTAATATTATAATAATTTATAAAAATATATTATCTTTCTATTTGTTTTGATAATAACTTTTTATTAATTAATTAAATGTAAAAGTCTATTTGTTAGTAAATTGAATCTCACTTGAAGAAGATAATTTGAAACGTGATCGAAACATTTAGAGTGAATATTATATTTGTTTTTATTTCATTTTCAAATAGCAAATTTTATTAATTGGATGAACTTAATAAATCCCTTAATTGAAAACAAATATTTATTTTTATTTTATAAATAAAAGTATATATAAAATAAAATAAAATACTCTCTCATTGTGGAGAGATGAAAGTTTAAATACCATTCCGAACCTCATTCATATACAATGGAAATATTTAATTAACTAAATGTCAAATGTTAAATTTTCACTTATTAAATAATAAGATTGATTAAACCTCTATTTATTTTTGTTAATTATATAGAGAGATTATTATAGATAGTTATTGCTATTTTTTAATAGTTTTTCCATTTTTAATATGATAAATAAACAAGAAGAAGATAATGAAACGAAAAAGAATTTAGAAAATATTACAACAAATAAATTATCAGAAGAAAGGGATAAAATTCAAACAGTAACTAAACAAGTAATTGATTTTTTATTATAATTTAATCTCTATCTCTCTCTCAAAATATATATTTGGAATATGAAATATTTTATTTTTTCCCCACTTTCCAGCTACAAAATGATATATGTACTTCATTTAAAAGATTAATTCATATATTACAATCTCGTGAAAAACAATTATTAAGACAAGTAGATGTTTTACATCATCAACAAATTGCTATTTTACATACAACACAAAAAGAAGAAACTGATTTGTAATAATTTTTAAACATTTAATTTTTATTTTATTTCTACTATATAATGAAATTAGAACTTACCTGCTATATAAAATAATTTATTTAGTTTGTTTAGTTAATAATTCAATATTCCGTATATTTTCTTTTAATTTTAGGAACAATTTTTCCATTTCTATTGATCTGAAGGATGAAGAAACAGTTTCACAATTCATATCTAATTTCGGTAAATTAAATATCAATGGGAGTATATTGCCTAAAGAAGATTATCCATCATCACCATCATTACAATATATGCAAGTATACTTTTATTATTTTTTTAATTTACAATTTATTATTAATTTAATTTTTTTATTTATTAGAGAGGAAGAAGACCTAACAAGGGATCATATATGTTTTTCTAAACCGTTACAGTCGCAAACGTGCCAATCTGAATCTGTGATAAATTTTAATCCATTAAATAATAAATTAATCAATTTAAATATAGAAATCAAACCAACAAGTATTATCAACGGAATTAAACCTAATCATGACGATGATGTAAGTAAACAAGTTATTTATTAGTTCAACAAAGAAATAAATAAATAATTAGAAATTAACAATTTAGAAAATTTATATTCATAATAGATAAATTATGTTTTTCATTTTCCCATAATTAGTTTTCATACTAAATATTTATTATCTCTGTACTTCATTTATTGAAATACTATTTTTTAGAAATATTAATAATTCTAATATGGATAAAAAAAATTATTAATTAGATAAGTTGATTTCTGATTAGTGAAATTTTCACATTTTTAATTCTCTAAATTCTAAAAGATAGCATGATAGCAAAATGATTGCCAAAAACGAATAAGTTGATTTTTTGAATAGAGTGATGGACAGTGATACACTTTAAGATGTTGGAAAAATAAATTATAGATAAAATTATAAAAATTTTGACACAAAAATACAATGATATCCATATTACTTTATAAGGAATCTAATCTACAAAAAAAAATTCAGAATTGAAAGAATATACATTTTTTTTCAACGTTCAATTATATTTTAAAACATTTTTTTCACAGACTCAAGAACAAGAAGTTAATGATGAGATTAAAAATGATAATAAAATTGAAGAACAAACAGGACACGTCAAAGAATGGCTTAACCATATAAAATCAGAAACAGAAATTGAACCCTCCGTTGAAGAGTTTGAATCTAGTCTATCAACATTAACAATTTAAATTATTATTTTATAGAAACTATTTTATATTTTTTAACATATAATTTTTCTTCCTTTTTTAGAAAATAATTTACATAATTCTCACTTGCCATTTTTTCATCAAAAATTTTATAACAAAACTAAAATATAAAGTTAAAGAATATTATATTATAATTATATACATATACAATTAGTTAAGATAACTGATAAAAAACTTAAAGAAATGTTAAGTAAGCACCATACATTTTTTGATACATTTACAGGATTTTTTTTCTCTTTTTATATGTCATAATGAATAGGGAAAACAAATTTTATATTATAAAATAATTTTTTAATTCATAAATATTTCATAATTCTTTTATATTTGTACAAATATCTTTATATTCAAATTTTTTATTACATTTATATGAATTAAAAAAAGAATATTGACCTTTATATCGATAACATCTTTTTTTTATTTTTTATTTTTTTTTCTACTTGTATATATCTTACATTTTGTCAATATCACATATTTTATATATGGCAAACATATTTAAATAACAAATTAAAAATAGATTAAAGAACAAGAACAAAAAGAAATATCTTTCGATATGCCTATTCCTATCAGTCTCAATCCATTTATATTAATTTATATATATATAAATATATATATATATATCTCAAAATATTATTCTTCTTAAAAATTCATGATAATTAATTTTTTCCTTTAATTTACTTTTTCATTTCTACTTTTTATAAAAAGATAGAGATGTAATTATAATATTTATTTATTTAATCTTTAAAAATATATATCTATTAACGATATTATTGTTTTAATCAATTGTTTCAGGGAAATTTAAAAAACAAACTAGTGATAAATTAAATATTGTTGATGTTTTTCCAAGAACAAAATGATAAATTAACACTTTAAGGGCCATTTGTTTTTTTTTAATCTAATCAAAATTCAGTAACTCTTTCCATTAGATTTTTGTTACTTTTCTAATTTTAAATTTTAAATATTAAATCTATCAGAAAGATTTATAAAATTTTAAGATTAATTATTAATTCGACCCTGTGTAATTTAATGAATTTCTTAATAAATGATTATTTGTTTTTATATTTATGAGTATTGATTCGTTGAAAATTAAAGGAGATAATGTGAATCTAAGGGAAAATTTTACTATTTCGTTGGACAATGAATAATAATAAATTAAATATTTACAATATAATAAAAGGTCTATAAAATAAGATAATTGGAAAAGTAAAGGTTTTTGGAAATAAACCCCTTAATTTAACTAATATTTGATTTAAATAATATAAATAAAATATTAAAACAAAAATTAAGTAAATTATAAAAATTTAAAATATAATACAAATAATCATCTAATAAGCTCAGAACCTATTCTCTGATGTAGTTTAAATATTGTTCACAAAAGCCATTAAAAAACAAAAATAAATTTCAGTAGGAATGGTATTTATGATGAAACTGTTTTTGATGGTGAATTTCTATCAACTGAAAAATTATCCTCTTCAGGCATCTCTTCCCATTGTGCAAATTCTTGCTTTACGAGTTCATTATTAACATAAATATCCTAGAAAAATAATAGTTTTAAAAAATAATTTATTAGTTTTTTCTAGTTAATTTAGTTGAAGATAGCAAATTTGTGAATTCGGATATGGAATATAGTAAAATTCACACCACGATTGGAATTTCTAAGATTCGAAATTTTATTATTAGTTTTATGGTGAGTGTAATAGTTATGTACTAGGTGCCATTAATTAAGTTCAAAAATTAATTTTTATGAAAATTTAACTCAAGATTGCTATTGAAAATTCTAATTAAACATTTTATTTACTTACAAATAGAAGATAAACTAGTATATATAAATTATTTACCTCTTTATTCGAACTATCATAAAGATCAACAAGTGGAATCATATTTCCATCTTTATGATTATAAGAATGCACTTTTGCCGTTAATATTTTCCATAATGCTACATGAGACAGTTTTTCAAAAAGATCTATTGCCTCATCGCTCCAATTGACACCATTCCTAGGTTTATATAAAATATTATTATTAATATAAATAATACAATAAATCATTAAAACTAAACTCACGGTTTAATTTTAGCTAAAGCACATTCAATTGCTTGATGTGGTAATCGCAAAAAATCTGTTCGTAATTCCATAAGAATGTCTTTATCACAAACATCAGAATCTCCATAATCAACAAAATATAATTTCACAGTGTAATTGTAATCATCGATTTCCATGACGCGTGCTCGATACCATTTCTTATCAACATGAAATGGAGCAGCAACAATTTGATGAACTCGTAACTCTTGAATTTGATGAATTTGACGATTCTCTTCCAATTGATAATAAGTGTTCATTTGTTCATTCAAATGATCTAGTTCAACAGCACTTGGACTTATCATCTAAAATTAATATTAATAATAATATAAATTGCTGACATCAAATAATATCAAATATATACAACATAAATTAAAAATGAGTAGAATATTTATATTTTGTAATCATCTAAATAGATAGTCCTTTAAGTTATTTTATGAAAAGATATTATTGTATCTTTTATAATCAATCATTTTACCTGTATCCAAAATTTAGATGGCGATTCCACAGCGGAAATATATATTTCTAAAAATCCATTTGAACCTGGCATAATTAATCTTTCACGTTCACTAGAATTTTCTATATTCTAAAATAAAAAAAATATATGTTAAAATTAAAGTAAAACTAGAAAAGATAAGTAAATAATGTACATTAGTTGCTTCTCCTGCTTCTTTAATACTTAATATAGGACTAGATTCTCGACGTGGAGATCGATTTGCTAAATTCTCCATTATAGCTTTGCGAATCTCTTCATCTTCTTTTACTATTTTTTCAATAAGATTCTTTGCCAATTCTATTTCCTCGCCAGTTCCTTTTAAAACAATTCGATGCTCTTGTGCTGAAATTTAATATTTTTACTTTTATAAATTATTTATTAAATGTATTTGCATCCAAGTAGACAAATATATAATTTAATTATTTTAAAAAATAGATGAGAACTTAACCCACAAGAAATAATTTATTTTTTATTATAATCTAATTTTTATATCATCTTAAAAAAATAAATTAATATATTATTTTATTTATTAAAGACTCACCGTGTTCATTTTGTCCGTAAAGACTGTCTATTTTTATTCGAGCACCTGAATTTCGTGAAATCAACCGTAATTGTTCGCCAGATTTTCCAATAATACGTCCACACGCCATCTTAAAATATAAATATTTTATTATAATATTGAAAATTCTTAAAAAATTTCAATTAGTTATATATTTCAAAAATATATTACACTTAAAAATCTAAATTTAGAATTTATCCCAAATACAAATTTTAATTAAGAGAAGTAAATATATAAGAAAAAATTTCTCTTTCTAAAACATTCTCCAATCATCATAATCTGAATCTTCCTCTAACGATTCCATCATGTTTTTCTATTTATATAATACTATTTGTATTTCTATCAGATTCTGTTATTTATTATAATTACATTTTTTTTATTTTTTTCAACTTTTCTTATACTCAAATGTTGATTAAACGTAAACCTCGTCGATTTTAGCATTTTATTTACTATACTTAGAGAAGGATAGATTGTATTAAGTTCATCGTTATGTAATTATATATTTCTTATTTTTAATTAAAACTATATTTATTTTATTAATTTTATTTATTTTGTATTATTATTTTAATAATAAATAATATTTTAAGACTTTAACTAAACGGTATTATTATCAAAATTATTATTATATAATATTACATAACATAACATAATAAGAATAATTAACAATAAATAAAATGATACCTTAGGAATCCATAATTCATAAGATTGTACTAAATTTTGTTTATTAATTGCTTCATGAATTAATTCCTCAGCCTTTTTACATGCCTCCTCTTCTCCTTTGATTACGCAAACTTTACATTCGCTATTTTCTAAAAATGATACAAAATAAATATTTATATTAAGTTGTTATTAATAGAAATCATGTCATTCATTCTTAAATGGATATTCATTAATTTCTAAATTGAATACAAACATATTTAATTTGAATTTTCTATCTATAATATTCAACGATTAAATAGTTAAATAAATTTAAGATGAATATATTTTTTGATAAATAAACACATTTCGTTATATGTATAAGAACATTCTACTTTAATAAGTTAAGAATATGTTTTAAGGATTGGTTAATAATAAAAATAAAACACATAATGTTATATATTTATTTATCATTGTATGTTATCTTTTAAAAATGAACTTCAACAAACATATAGGAAGAAAAGGTTCAGTATAAATCGACAAATATTTATTTATTTATTATGGATTATTGATTACCTTGACATTCATAAATCCAGACTCATTTCTTAAAAGAAAAAAAATAATATCAGCTAGTAAATAAATAAATAAATAAAAATAAATAAAATAAATAAATAAATAAAATAAATAGTATAAAAATTCTTTATATTAATTTAAACAAGACAAACTTATGGATTTGAGCATCCAGAGCTGTTATAAAATTTATTACCATTTCTTTAAAAAATTTATTGAATTTTTGTTTTGTTTTCAACTAAATCAAATTTTTTCCAAATGTTATAATATTTTAAATCTATCAATTATTGTTGGTCCCCAAAATAAAAAGACTGAGAATCTAAACAGAGCTGCTCTCTTGTCATCAATAGTGATCAGTATGTGTGTTTTGTCTTAATTAATAATTGTGGACTCAGAATCGTTTGAAAGGTAATAAAATTGATGTTTATAAATGAAAAATTAAATTATGAATTTATAACGTATAAGTTAATTGATGTATTATTATTTAAAAGAATTAGAGAAGAGACCAATCATAAATTAAAATATTTTTATGATTTATATAAATTATGAAATTTACTATTTCATCATGGACGCCTAGATAAAAATATGTATTTATAAGGGCCGTGTGAGAGAATTAATTTTTAAAGACAAAAAAAACTTAAATAATATAAGCAAATTAATTAAGTGGATTTTGTTGAAATAAAATCAAATAATATTTTATGATGAATTTAACATGTTTATGATTATAATATATTCTAATTATTAATAACATTAAAGTTTTAAGATGATAATAAGAGATTATCCATATTTGTTTTGAAATTATAAAAAATAAAGAATTATTTACATAAAATGGGCTCATAGAAATTTTTATGGCTTTAATAGAATTTGTTTTATAGATATTACCTGGTTCATAAAATGATATTCTAGTTTTAGTTTTTTCCTGAATTTCACTAATTTTATTTCCACGTCCAAGTATTGAATTAATACAATGTTTTGGAATTTTCACCTCACGAGAAACTTTATTTTTATTTTTACGTATTGATGGGAAATCTTCATAATCATCATCCTTTAAATTAAAAGCGAGAAAATATAAGTAAATAATGATAATAATTTTTTTTGCATAGAAAAATATATATATATTATTAAAATACCTTTTTAAATAATAAATAGAGAAATGTCGCACCTAAACTTGTGACAGATAAGCCAAATAAAATTGGTAATAGGGTTGATTTTAAATTACTCATATTTTTAAAATATTTTTTAAAATATTATGATCATAAGGTAGACATATGATGATTAATATAATTCCTGAGTTGTTTAATAAATCCCCGGCACTTGAGACTGATGCAAAAAGTTCATCGATGAAAATAGAATTACCAACGATTGGTTATACGATTTGGAATCTTTAACTAGGCGGAGGTTTTAAATTAAATTTTAGTTGAATTTATATTTTAATATTATTATATTAATTATATATATAATTCAATTAAGATTTTTTTGTAATTTTAAT
This sequence comes from Labia minor, assembly GCA_963082975.1. Lineage (NCBI taxonomy): Eukaryota > Metazoa > Arthropoda > Insecta > Dermaptera > Spongiphoridae > Labia > Labia minor. The sequence continues at coordinate 58,766,025 of OY720346.1, forward strand.
TAAATAACAGTAAAATTGAATTATTATTTCTCATTGACAAAATTTTATTTCGATTATAATCAAATATTAAATTTTAAGATGCTAAACATAATAACAAATTAATTATTTAACAATTGGAAAATCTTCGCTGATATCTCAAAGAAAACATATCAATAATACCAATAATAATACATAAGAATATTAATAAACATTAACATTCAATTACTCAAAAAAAAAATTTAAAAATAAAAAAATAATAGATACAAATTTTTAAAAATACATTTTTTTATGTCTCTTTTATTTATTTCAATTATATTATGTTATATTTTAAAAATATACAACTAACTATTATTCTTGCAGACATTATTCTCGAAAACTTATTTTTTTTTCATTCATGTAATTTATTTGCACTCAAAAACTAAATCATATATTACTTTTGTATGGATCTATCACATTTTAAATGGCCTGCAAATATATTGTTAAAAGAAAAAAATACTTTAAAAATGTCTTGTATAATGGTATACATAAGAATATACATAATCTATTTGATAATTTAAAATTTACTTAGAGGAAATTTTCCTTCTAATACTGTAATAAAAATTTATAATTATAATTTTATTATCAATATTTCAACTAATAAAGAAAAACTATTAAATAATTAACTGTACTTTTTATTAAAAAAGTATATAACCATAATATTGTGTGTGATTACAATTTTTAAAATTATGGTCAATCAAATATTTTTGGTCTAAAAAACGGCACTTTTTTATTTATTTATATTAAGTATTTTTCAATATATAAATTAAAGATTATTAATTTTTATTTAATATATTTATTAATAATTCAAACATTCTTTTAGTTAGCCGTTTATTTTTGAGTGTAAAATAAACAATCTAAATTGACATGACAAAATAAGATTGAATTAATAAAATAAAAAATATTATTTTATAATTTATAAATATATATATAAATTTGATTTAAGCAATTGTTTTTTTTTAAATTTTTAAGTATTTAAGACGATTATTTATAAAAATATATTTATTTATTATTATTATATAAATATAATTTAAGATAATATTTAAGAATATATAAATTAAATGAATCAATGACATAATCGTATTTGATGTAAAGAAAAAAAAACAAGATTCATCTTGTGATTTTATTTTGCAATCATCATTTTTATCATCAGAATATTCCCCTAAAGAATGTTTTTGCTTCTCGTCTCGTGGGTCGTATGATGTTGGTTGGTATTGGTTGCTCTTTCACCCTTGGATGTGTATGTGAACTTAAGAAAAGACTGATTGTCCCCCACCACTCACCCTCACCCTTATTATTCAATTGAAATATCTATGCCAAAAGTTCTAGCAAAGGATAAAAGATGATCAAAGTGCTTGCATTTCGATTATTTTTAAGGGAAATTTATACTTGTAAGTATTTATTTAATTAATTTTTAGTTGCAAAACAAGCGAGATAGCCAACATGACAGACCAATGAGCTTTTCCAAATGAATGATAGAGGGCTTTTCGCATTTGCATATTTTTTAACCTTATTTAGTTAAATAATTAACCTACATTATTTCATCAATTGATTTATTCAAATTTTGGTTTTAGAATTTAACCATTTAAAATAGAAAAACAAATTAACTCGTGTAAATGTTCTCTTTTACTAACCAATAATTTATTTATATTATTAAATCACAAGATTATATGGAACGTTGAAGATGTTTACAAGTTATAAATATCAAGGCTTCTTCTATATCTATATACATATTTTTTATATAAATTTTAAATGATTATCAATCTAATGAACTTATATAAAGGTGCATGACTTTTGCTTTTCTTTCATTTACATTTTTACTAAAGTAGAGCTGGGAAGACTTTCCACTTGAGGTAAGTATTCACTCACACATATTTTATAAATATATATATATATATATATATATATTTATTTGATTATAAAAAAATCTTATTATTCATGAAAATATTATATATATATATAATGTTCAATATCAATCAAGGACAATTTTGTTAATATAAATTTTTTTTATTTTTTAAAAAATACTCTATTTTCTAATTTTAGTGATTATATATATATATTTATTTATGCATATATTTACATTTCATTCTTATTAATTAAGTAATTAATATATTATAAATATATCTTATTAACTTTTTTTTAATAATTTCATTATATAACAGTAGTTATAATTTTTTATTATTATTGTTAAAATTATTTTCCATGTGCATTGATTATATAAATATTTTTATTAAGGAGTAAAAAATTACTTCATAATATTTATATAATAAGAAAATCGAATCCATTGTTTACCTAATCTTTATTTATATTTATAAAATGGATTGTTTTATTAATTAGATTATTAAATTTGTTTAAATATAATTAAAAAAATAAGTCAATTAAACATTGATTTATTCTATAACGTCCATATATTATTATATTTATAAAATTAATCAATTAGAATTTAAAATTATCTTAAAAATAAATAAAAAAAATTATAGTTTATTCACAATATAAATTCTCGTCATAAAAATAATTTTGATCGATACTGAATAAAAACATTCTAATTGAAGCGAAATGTTAAATAAAATTTATTAAATTGTTCTTATAAATTGTAATTAAACAATAAGAAATAATTTAATAAACACTGCCTAAAGGATCTAATCTAAGGTTTATTTTTTGAATCTATTTCTAAATTTTCTCTCTTTTATTTTATTGGTTTATTTGGTTTTCTTTTTACACTGATGAATATATAAATTTTATTTAGGTGATGGACAATTTTTAGAAATTAAAAGAAGAATTTAAAAAAAATAAAATGCATACTACAGAAATATTACAAATGACAAGAAAAAGGTTTTATTCAATAATAAGCCATTATCTGGAAGTTTTTTAAATTAATATTTATATATATATATATATTACCATGAAGCAAATATAGAATCCATAATCTTTTTGATCTTTTTTGGATGAAATCATTTTAAAAACATATAAGGTATCTTTGTATAAGAGTTGAGTTCATATATATTATTAATGAAAATTCACTTGTATCAAAATAATCAATTCATATTAACTATCCAAATAATCAAAAGCAATCAAATGTCTTGCAGTGTTAACTTTTTGCATATATTATTACGTTTATTTACATAAATTAACAGCCAAGGAATATTTTAAAGCTTCTCTCTTTTCGAAAGAATTACAACAATAGGGCAAAAGGGCACCTTTTTAAGAATAACTATCATTGAAACTTCAGAAGGGTTCTCAATCTCATAAGAGAAATACTATTTATAATTTTAAGACCTTATAGAATTTAGCTACTGCATTTCTGATTTTCCTATTTTTATATAGAAGTCACTAATAATTGATTTGAGGGCACAATCTTTTATAAGCGAGATATTAGTTTGTTCTTGGAAACGCGAGCCCCTTTGTTCATTTCTTAAATGAATATATAAAATCATTTGATATGATTGAATATAAACCAAATGTTTTCACTATAATGGATTTTCTTATAATTCTAACTTATACAAAATACACAGCAGTATATAACTAAATACAATTTATTTAGGTAACGTGAAATCTCTGAATATTATTAATGTTATGTGAATTTATTTATTTATTTTATTCTTGAAAGCATCGTGGCTTATCATTGACAAAACCTATTTCTAACTCATTTAAATACATAAAATATATAAAAGATAAACTTCATCAGTGCTTTTTACCTTCATATTAAATTTTTAGAAATGTATATTTTTAGATGATAAGTCAAATTCAGCAGTAGACATTTCTGCTCACTCTTCTTGATATCTAATTTTATAGTATATAAAATAACATTACAAATATTTATTTATTTATTCCCTCAATATATATTACTTAATAACATATACATATAAATATTCCCTATTCTATAATTAATTTATTTATTAAAACTTATTGATAAAAAAATTAATTATTTTTATTTTATTAAGTGAAACATATTATATTATATTATATTATAATAATTTTTTTCCTTATTTTATAACAATTACACACCCACCTATCAAAATAAATTTATAGGCAATTTTGCATTCATATATCATTCTATTTTATGATAGGAAGAATATTTTTCTTTAGATATTTATATATTATACTATTGTTATTTGTAAAAGAATAACTTTGATTTGTTTTTTATTTTGTTATATTTTTTTTAGCTTCAAAATTCAACATGCCGAATTTTAATCAGCAGAGTGGACCAAGCGGAAATTTTCTTGAAAAGAATGAAATTAAAAAAGCTTTAGTTGTTACTAAAGTTTCATGTTTCGAATCAGAAAGATTAAGAAATAAAGAATTAGATGATGAAGAATTTGAAAATACAATAAGAAAACGTGGCTCTGATTATGATATCATGAAACAGAATTATAGTAATCATAAAGAATTTGAAAATAAAGTGGTCCAATCATTAGAAATTAATGGAATAGAAACCAAAGTAGTGAACAGGTAAAATTTGATATGTATAATCATAAAGATAATTGATTTTTTTTTCAGGGATTATTTCACTTTGTTTGGTGAGATTATTCTCAAGTTTCCTCTCCTATTTTAGAACTATTTTATGAGTAGGATCATTGGGAGATACTTTTGAGAGTCTAGATCTCTAGATTATAATGCGTCTCAAACATTTTGAAGTCACGGCCCCCCTATTTTTAAAAATGACCTTATTTAATTATTATAATTTATGTGTCACATTTTTCGAAATTCCACGGACCCCTAGGGGGCCGCAGCCCACCACTTTGAGAAGCCCTGGTCTAGATCTTAGTCTATGCCACTTAGTCATTTTTGGGATTTTGGGTTAAATGTTCGTCTAATTTGAATTTAATTCCGATATAAATGAATGTCTTGTAGTTTTAATTATAGTATCAGCACAGTATAAAGCTTGTATTTTACATTGAACTCCATCCGCATAAATGACTAAGACTGAGAAGAAAACTCTCTTCGAATATCCCTCTTATGAAAAATTATAGAATTACTTCATATATAAATCTTGTAATTATTTTTTTGATTCTACAGATATTCCTATACTGAAGCAAACATCAATTGGGCAGATATAATTGTGCCAACTGGGGGTGATGGTACATTTTTACTTGCCGCCAGTCGTATTCCTAATAACATGAAACCAGTTATTGGATTTAATTCAAGTCCAACACAATCAGAAGGTCATTTATGCCTTCCTAAAAAATATTCCTTTAATATTTCAGAAGCAATTGAAAAAATATTAAAGGTAAATTAATTCATATTATTTCTCTAAATAAGAATATAATAAAATAAATGAAAATTGTATCAAAAAGTTTGATTGTAATTCTTATTTTTATAATTTATGTTAAACAACTGTATTATCAATATATAGCTAGGGTAGTTCTAAAAAGTTTTGATCTGACAATGATAATAAAAGATTTTTGAGAAGATTTGTTATTTTATTCCCAAGTGGATCTTTTAGAGTGACGATCCAATAAAGTTAATAAGGTTTTCCAAACTTTTCAGCTCGCTATCTAAAAGAACTTAAAAGGCTTAAATTAAATTAAATTATTTCGTTTTTCTAATTGGCTAATTACATTTTAGGGTAAATTTGATTGGAAATTTCGAAATCGAATACGAATCATTCTCACTGGTGAAAATGTACATGATCCTCCAATGGAATTGCATGAAGACGTTATTACACCTTTACCGTCGACAAGGTATTTTATTATTTAAAAAAATAAGTAAATATAAACTATTTCAACTAAATTAAATGAGGATAGATGATTCAAAAATGATTTTCAATTATATTTCAATTTCATTTATAAAAATTATTTATTTTTATTTGGGGATTAATCATTAAAATTTTAGTTTATTTGAAAATTTCATTTTTTAAAAATATGTATTTTTAATTATTTTTATTTACTTTTTTTATATTTTATATTTAATTTTTTTCAGCCAACAACAATATTCGACCTGTAAAAGAAACAGGGTATTGGATACCAAAACTCTTCCTTGTCTGGCACTCAATGAAGTAAAAAAAAATGTTTTTATTTTATATTAAAAAATATTTAAAAATTTATCAATTTCTATTAATTATATTTTATTTATTATTAATTTGACATTTTTCCCTTTATATATGATAAATCTTTGAGTAATTGAACAATATTTATTCATATTTTAGTTTTTGCTTTCCTTCATTATTTCTTATAAATAAATAAAATATTTTTTTTTAATTTCAATTAAAATTTATCTTAACATTTTCTTATTTTAAATGTAAAATATTTTTAAGGTGTTTATTGGTGAAAAACTCTCCGCTCGGGTATCGTTTTTTGAACTTCAATTAGCTGAATCATTAACAAAATTTAAAGTGAAATCATCGGGTCTTTGTGTATCAACGGGTACAGGCAGTACAAGCTGGCATCTGAGTATTAATCGTATAACACAACAGACTGTCTCTGATATTATGAAAATGACTGGAATCACACAAACAGATTCCAATACAATTGAATATGTAACAAATCGTTTTAACGAATCACTTATATTTAAACCAGGTATTATGTCTATTTTTTACAATTTTAAAGGATTTATTTAGACATTTATTTATTTACTTTAAATCAGCTTAAAAATTATAAAAACAATAGTTAATTATAATTTGATATCAAGGTCAATTTTTATTTTTTTTATTTTTATCATAATCCATGGACTTTTATGGAAATTATTTTATGATATTGTTATTTGATAATTTTTATTTATTCGCGATAATTCTGGCTTAGCATTTATATATATATCTTTATCTATCTTTTTTATCTTTTATTAAAATAATCCATTTTTTAGCAAAACAAAAAATATATTATATTATAATAGCATAAAGAAATTTAAATTATTTTCAATTGTACTGCGAATATTAAGTTTTAATAGAATATTATTATAAATTTATTGGAATGTCTCTCTTTTCATTTATTGTCATATATTATATATAGGAAATTTAATTTTAATCCGTTACTTCTTTTAAATTTGTACACTTGATGCATACATTCATTTTTATAGATATAGATATAGAAATAAATAAGTTGACCTGTGGCCAGGTCCGAACCGACCGACTGTTTGAAATAAATTAATTTCCAGCTACAGAAACAATTTCAAATAATTTTCATATATCTATTAATGTAATAAAAAACAGATATGGATACATAAATAATAAATATAAACATTTTTAATTTTATTTTATTTATAATATATATGCAAGACCAGGCTGTGACGTCATGAATGGCTGGATGACGTCATATAATTTTAAAACAAGAAAAAACTAATAAATATGATTTTTCTCGAGGATAAAACCAATACAAAGTGCATGATTCGTGGTGATATATAAAAAAATCTCCTTTGGTGTGAAAATAACCCTTTCCTTCCTATTGTCGATCGCTAATACTACCACTTCCGGTTTCCGGAATTGCACCAAAAGTTGATCAATTCATCGCACTGATGCATTAAGTAAATATACCAAATTTCATCAAAATCGGTTGAGCCGTTCAGGCTGTACACATCTATACGGACGGACAGACGGACAGACGGACAGACATCATGCTAAAAATACTTTTTTCTGTTTAGAAAATGCATGATTCGTGGAGATGTAAAAATCTCCACATGTGAAATTTGGTGTGAAAACAATACCTCCCTTACTATCGTCGGTCGGTAAAAAATGAAAAAAAACGTTACCAGTAATAATATATAGAAACCATATATATTGTAATTATCAATAAAATTAAGAAAAAAATAAATAATATTTTAATAAATATCAATTATCATAAATAAAAATTCTCTAAAACACATTACTCAAACCAAGAATATTGGATATAAAATTAAAATTTATATACTTTACTTAAATGCTTTTACATATTGATGTTATATATATATAAATTATATTGTTACAGATGACGTCCGAATGTGTTATACAGTTCGTGATCTGATCTCAGCGGGTGTCTGGCCAAGCCCTAAAGGACTTGAACCACGTGGATATACACGAAATCTTCAAGTCCGATCCCGATGTCTCGATGCTGGACTTGTCATTGACGGTGGCATCTCTTATTCATTTAATGATGGCACAATTGCACGTATGGAAATGCACAGTCAGGATGCACTACGTACAGTACAATTACACGAAGAGTGAATTATATATATATATATATATATATATATATATATATATATATGATTTATATGATTGAAATCCAATTTTACATAAAAAATATGTGTGTATGAATGTATTTTAGAGTATATATTATATTATAAACTAGGAACACTCACATACCTATCAACAAATTATTAAAAATTATAACTAAAGTTTTTAAATTTTATTTTTGGTTGTACTCAGTAGATAAAAATAAATCAAAACAAAAATAAAAATATAAAACAGATTTTGTTGCAATGTTGGAGACATTTAACATGACCAAAATATTTTACTATAATCCTGTTAGTGATTTATATTATTAGAATTAGAATTTCTTAATAGGAAGGAATTTGTAATGCCTGCCCTATATGTCTCCGTACTATGCAACAAAATATCTTGTCATTTTTGTTACAATCTCTGTGATATAAAATATTTTTATACTGAGCTTCCAAATCCCCCCCCCACAAGAATTTATATATATATATATATATATATATATAACTATTACTTTTTTCTATGTAAGTAGAATAGTATAGGCCTAAAATATAAAGACAAAATAATTTAAATTTATTATATAATATATATCTATAAATTCAAATGACATTAATTTCTTATACAAAATTAATGTCATTAAATAGCAATTTTTTTTCTAAATATTCTATGGGTTTTTAAAAATCGGGTATAATAAAATACGATTCTTTTTTTTATTTAGTTTAATTATTATATATTATATGTTATACACATGTTCAAATAAAATAATCATTGATAATAGCTTAAATAATTTTTTCTTTCTGGTTTTTATATTTTTTAATAGCTTATATAGGTCATATTTATTATACATAAGGGTTACAATTTATCAAAATTCAAAATTTTTCACACAATTGCTTTGTCTGCACATTTTCCACGCGTTCCTATAATTTTAAGAAATTTAATCATCACAATAAAACAAAAATTTTTAAAATTATGTTATATTCTTTCCTAGTGTAGTTATGTTCTATTCTAATGATTTAAATTATTGTATTTTTGATGTTATTTCTTTAGTTTTTTTATTATGTTAAATCATAAAATTTTGAATAGGTAATTGGAAAAACATTTACAAATAGAAATTATATATACATATTTTATTAATATTTTTGGAAAGGTAGTACCTTATAGACTCTGATAACATAAATTGCTTTGGATAAATTAATGAAGTTTTTCGTTTGTTATTAGATCTTGTTTGGATTAATTTATTTAATTTACTTGTCAAATTATAGTTAAATGAAAAAAACTAATATATTTATACTAAATTGTAACCATTATGATTAATAAATTATTTAAAAAACTACAGGTATAAATAATCATGTCAAATTCTAACACTTTATTTGTTTTTAATTATGGTATATGTGTTTCATTCATATTTTTTTCTTATTTAGTAATATTTATTTTTTTATCATTTTGTAGTTATAGAATTGATATAATGATAATGCATTTTCAAACACAAAATCACAAAAATTATCTTTAAAATATTGGAAAAAACTCACTTTTATATAGATAGATTGCATTAATGTTTCTCTTATTTTCATTCTTGTGTTCAATTTTTCATTTTTTGATTTTAATTTCTTATTTTTTTATTATTTTTGTTAAGTTTCATTATTTGTATAATTAAAAAGAAAATGAATTATATATTATAATGACCCCTATAATATATAAAATCTAATGATAGATCTCTTGATAAACAAATTTTTTAATTTTCTCCTGTTTTGCCAGCAAAATATTTTTTTTATTTTTAAATGTTTTATAAAGGCCTTTCACTCTTTAGCTCAAATTACTATCAGTATAAATTCTCTGGAATATTAATTAATTAAGAAATAATAACTTTTCGGATTTTCCTTTACAAATTTAGATCGTTTAAAGAATAATGTTAAGAAATAAAACGAAAGATTAATAAATGTCTGTAAAGTGAATCTATTTAATGTGGGTTTGTTTTTCAAATTTTAAAGATAGATAAGACAATTTTTGATGATCCCAAGAAAAGTATATTAAACAAAATCTAATTTAAAAAAAAAATTGTTTTTTAAAAAAATTTGTTGAATACATATATCATTATTAATAATAAAATTATAATAAATTGAGATTAAATTGACAGACAGGTTGTGGTTAAATTTTATAATTTAATTTATTAGATTGGGATGTTAATTTATTTATAGGTTAAATAAATAAATGATTTTAAACTCATAAAATTTACATCAGTCAGTGACATTAAAAGAAATATATATATTCCTAATTTATTTGATTAGGTAAAAAAGGGTGGCTTTTATGTATGCACCCATGAAATCGAATCTGTATAGTCCAAAATATTTTTTACTTGGAACAAAAGAATGAATATTGCTCTAATCAATATGTTCCTTTTCTCATCATTTTTTTTATTATTTTTCTCTTTTTCCAAATATCTTTTCATCAATTTAACAAATCCCTTCACCCGATAGTAATATTTCATCATATAAAAGGAAGTTTAAAAATAAACAAAAAAAAAATGATGAGTTAGGTAAAATGTTTATAATTTTATAGAAAAAAATATTTGTATATAACAAATATATTTTCAATTTTTATTTATTTTATTTTTTTTAAATTTTTCAAAATTATATTTGAAAAATAAATTAATTTATTCGAGATGTAAATAAATATATTTGTGTGACTTAAAAAAAATTATTTTATTTATATAAAATATAATAATAATCAAAAATATTATACTATATATTTATTTCTTCGTACCTCTTTCTTTCTTTCGCTCTCACTTTAAATATATATATTATAATTATTATTATTATATAAAAAATCTATTGTTAAAAAAATGAATCTAATTTATTTTATCAAAACTGTGCAATTTATTTTATAATAAAAATTGTTATATTTTTTTTAATAATTGTAAATGAATATACAAAATAAATTAAATAGTTTTATATTTATATATAAGTTGTTAAGTAATTATAAATATATTAAATTCATATATATATATATATATATATATATGATTTTTTAAATTTCTAATTTTTATAATTCAATTAATACAACAAAACAAAATTGAATTATGTGACTTAATTCTATTTCTCTTTTAATTATTTTATAAAATAATTATATAAATTTTTAAAACAAAATTATATATATATATTCATATATTTTATTATTTGTTTATATATTTTTTTATATTTTTATTAAAAACAAAAATTAATTAATTTTCTTTTTTTTATAGTTCAATTTTAATAAACACTAAAATTACTTTATTTTATTATATTTTTCTAAAATTTACTCCGTCCCTCTCTTATTAATATCCTATAAAACTAATTTACTCTTCATAGCACAATTAATACAAATAAAATATAAATATAAAATTTAATCTTTAAATAATAATTTTACACATTGTTAAAAAAAATTTACATTTTTTGAAAATATTCTTATTTTTAAATATAAATTTATAACACCTAATCGGAATACTTGCAATAATTATGCAAGTTATTTTAAAATAATCCCTACTATTAAAAGTCCATTACATAATATATAGAAACATTGAAAAATGTTAAAATTATAGAGGAAAAAGAAATTTCCAGATGGTCCAATGAATATTTCTAAAAAATTTTGCATTTTTTTACTAGGCTTAAAATTAATATGTATATATAAATAATAAGTTTTAAAAAAATATAATTTATAAATATTGGTTTACCTGGTTTCTATGCAACCATCAAACCTCTATGATTCTTTATTTATCTAAGTTTCAGGGGTTCTTGTATTTTGATTCGCGATTGTGTGGTTCACACATATATTTAATCATTTATTTAACCTTATATTAGATAAATCGTTTCTCAAAATTTTTTATACTTCTAACTAATTTATATATATATATATATTTATATCAGGGGGGCTCAAACTTTTATAATTGTAATAAACTTAATTACCTTTGAATAACAAAGTACCTGGTTTTCGACAGGTGTTTCAATACAAACAATCAATTAAAATACATTCAAAATATGTCTGTCTATTAATAATCTAAGAAATTTATAATTATCTAAAGTAACATTCATAATTAATATTAAATATGGTAAATTTAACTAAACTTTTATTTAATGTAATTGTATGAAATATTCTTAGATTATATAATTATCTTTATTATATAATATAAAAGCGTATTAATAATAATAATTAAATTATTTATTAATTAATAGTAGAAATTAACTATTATGTATGTAAATATAAATCACGCGATTTAGTAGTTCTTTGTCAGAACAAAATCATGAAAATTAAAATCGGTAGAGGTTCAACCAAAAACAGTCCCGAAATGTTCGGGTGTTCAGTGATATATATATTCTGAGATATAATTATATATCCATCAATCTCTGTGGTAATTCTGAATTAGAAAATTCTTGGCCGCAGCAACCACATTTGTCCATAAGCCTGTATTCTCAACTACCAACATCCAATTTCTATCTTCTACCTCTTCATTTTATCTACTTTAATATTGTCTACCCAGCGCGTCCTTGGTCACCAGTGGATTTCTGAATTGGTTTGCCCTTAAACAAGCCACCTGTGCCACCCAATTACAACTTTCTCGATTTTCCATTTCCCAGACTTTTTTTTATCTAATTTCATTATTTTTAAGATAAATATTTTTTGATTCGATAAATAATCAGATAAAAAGAAAGGAGCCTACTCTGGAAAAATAGCCAGGTAGAAATAAAAAATTTTATATTTAGATTCCGATATCTCTAATTTTATTTTAATCGTCAGCGTAACCTAGTACTATTTTGTTTGTTTAATTTTAATTTTAGTTTTTATTTCAAATTCTATTCAATTTATTTCTATAATATATTGACTCAAATTAGTGATAACGAGTCCTTTTGTTTTAATCGAATCGAAATTCTTTGATAGTTGATTCCAGGATCTCTAACATTTTCTTTTCCACCCTCATGACATATTAAAAAATCTTTAGTTTTTTTTTAATTATTCATATACTCTAATTACTTAAATTTAAAATACATATCTTTAATTTTTAGATACTTTGCAACTACTAAAATTATTATTATTCCCCCTCCCTATCTCCTCAAAATGAATACCCATAAATTGATGATACTTTATAAATTCTGCCTACATACATTATTAAAAAACAGAAATTTACAATATTTCCTAGCAAAGAAATTATTTGTATAAATAAATGTAGTAATATTTTGTAATTAAAATTTAAATAAAATATTTTTACAATTTTAAAATGAATTCAAAAAAAAAGAAAAATTGGTGATGAAAATGAAATTTGGCTCAACAAGTTCTAAGTGCTTTCGGATCAACGTATATTTGTGAAGCATTTTTTTCCAAAATGAAATTTGCAAAAAATTAATCACGTTCTTCGATAACTGATATTATATAATTTAGAAAAGTGAAAAACAAGAAAAACAAATCTCACATTAGATAGGACTCCAAATTTAATTAAAACAATAAAGAGTTTATTTGTAAATTACGTATTTTATTTCTTTTACAAATCTAAAAGCACGTTTCCCTAAAATGCGGCCCGTGTAGCATTGCTCCTAAACAAAGAGACCCATGGAGTCATTTGGGTTGGCCAGGCCTGGTCTTGAGTATCACCGAATAAACTAGAGGTACGTACAGGGGACAGAATTAAATTGTCTGTATCTCTAAAACTGGTCTGCGATAATTAGTAACGTTTTGTTGATGCTATAATAATTAGTACCTCGTTCACCGAGCCACTACTCAAGCATTAAAAAAAATTATTCCTTATTATCGGGTTTTGCTGGTAATATTAATACCTGGTTCACCGAGCCGCCGTTCAAATAATTTAAAAGAACATAAATTAAAAAAATTAGTCATAAAAATACACCTCTTAAACCTACGTATTAATACACTGAAAGACAGAAAAAGTATGGCCTGTGGATTTAACATAATATATATTTCGTAATTTTATTTTATTTATATTTATAATATTTTGTATTTAAGGAAGCGCTCGGTCCGACGTAGTTGCTGACGTTATTTAAATTTCCTATTTTAAATTAAGGAAAAACTAATAAAGATGATTTTTTCCGAGGCTGAAACCAATACAGATCGATTTTTCTCTATAAAAATTATCTATGGTGTGAATTTCCAAAAAATTCTTCGAGCGGTTTCATATATCAAAAATACAAATATATATACAATTTTTGCTAGTAAAATAAAATAAGATATACATACTTTAATTAAATATAAAATAGAATAATAATAACTTTTATTTTCTATCTATACTGTTTTAATTTTTTATCGTTTGTTATCAACGCAATGATTTTTATTCGAATATCTTTATTCCATTCTGAAAGTAAATAAATTTCAGAGCCAAAAAAAAATATTAAGAATGATTTTGATATTTTTAAAAATTAAAATGTTATTTTTAATTCACTTTGAAATCTTTGACTATTATTTAATTCTTAATTTTATTTAAATAATTACAGATTATCTTAGGAATAATAATTGAAAATTAATTTCATTCAATATATTTTAACAATTTTTACCACATTAAAACGGTATTGACTCTCGGAATTTAGTAATCACTATGGCTGAAAAGATTCTAGACCCCTGCTATAAACAAATATACTATCCGGATTCAATCCTATCTTCCCCCACCCATTGAACTTCCTGTACCGCGATTACGTTTAAATTATATCTCTTATTTTAATTGATTACCATTTAGTATGTACCTGGCTCATTGGCGAATATAGAGAATATTTTTAACATTGGTTACCAAACACACACAAAATACAGGTTTTTTTTTTAATTTTTAATCTTTCTCTTTATCTTTTCTATTTTAATGTTTTTTTACAATATTGAAATTATTTAAAGTATAATATATCAGAAATTATTTATATATTAGTTCTTTTATACATTTAGGGGGTTTGGAGCTCACATATACTCCCCTTACCTAGATAATCTTATAATAGATTTTTAAATTCCTTTCCTTTCATAAATTATTAATTCCTGCCTTATGGTTGTTGCTTCACTAACACTAATGCGTATTATTTTTATAGAAAAAAATAATCACTTCTCAACCCTCAAATAATTTATAGTATTAGTTAATTGATTAGGCACATATTATAATACAAATATGATTGTTATTTAAAATATTTAATACGATTTCGAAGATAGTAGGCAAAAATTAACTTAAAATTAGTAGAATAATTAAAGAGAAGATAATCATCAACACATGCAAAGTTTATTTAATCGATTTAGATTGAAATTTAACTTAAAATTATGCTGAGCACTTAACATTGTGTTGATTAGACACCTGAGTTGATCATTACCACATCAATGTTAATATTAATGGTATAACACATTACCGAGTATACGAAATTACACACATAATTACATTAGTATATAATTAATAATTATATTTTTTTCTTATTATTGTATAAAATAAACATTAATACAAAGAATTGTATATCTTATAATGTTTAAAGTTAAATATAATATTATTTTAATATTTATATTAAAATTTATTATAATATATATATGTTCGTTTATCTCAACGTTTCGGCACCCATTTTGGCGGAATTTTCTAGAGTTTATTTAGAAAGAAATTGTTGGATCTTTGTATGTGTGTCAAATAGATAGTCGATGTTAGGATTTTGCGTTGAATGGATGGGAGATTTTGGACTTATTGTGTTTCGAAGTTACAAAGAATCCTTGGCACTAACACTATCACTGGCACACGTCTGCTCGTAACGACAGCCCGAAGCCAATTCATCCCAAAATTTCAACATCGACACACAGACAAAGACCCAGAATCCCAAAAAAATCTTCCTTAAATAAATCTCATGAAAATGCCACCAAATGGATGCTGAAACGTGGAAACCCAAATCTCACAATTAAACGTGAAAATATCCCGAAAACCTGGTGGTTTCGTTTATTTATAAAGGAATTTTGTAATAATACCATATATTAATATTTTATTGTAATTTTATTCAAAAAACAAAAAATACACAACGTTTCGATTGCTCTTTCTGCAGTCGCTTAATAACGATTGCAGAAAGAGGAATCGATATAAATCTATAAATTTCATAGTGTAAAGTTGTTAAACTAGGAATAAAACAAGCACAACATTTGAAATTATTTCATGCTGATTGATTTTTTAATTGAAGATATGATAAAATAGATTAATATTATATAAATAAACATGTATTTTTATAAATAAAAATGTCAAAAAATTGTATTATTGTATGGAGTCAAGTTGCAAGAATCTGTGTTCAAATGGTTTCACAGGGGTGGAAGTTTTTTTTACACTGTAATGGATATTTTTTAATGTAATAATTAAAAAATTATTAAGAAAAAAAAATTGAAATATTACCATGTTTGAAACTTCACCAAGTGTATAAATATTAATGATTCTTATTAAATGTTTATTTTTTTAATGTTTCATTATGTATTTTTTTTTTAAAAATATTACTAAACCTTCTAGTTATACCTATCCTAAACCGCCTACAATCAATTTCAATTCATTTTTACTATCTCGCCAGGGAAGATTTTGATGTTTTTATACGTTTTGATGGTCCCTGAGTTGTGAAAAATGTCTGTGTGTGTATGTAGACAAGATTACTCAAAAACGGTTTGAGCTAGAATAATGAAATTTGGTATACGGGCATTATTCAAAATTCGTAGTTTTCTCTCAACTATTGAGAAATCTAGCTCATTCAGAAGATCACCATTACCTATCACGTTTTCATTTTTGTCCTCTAAACTGACCGTAAAAATAAAGATATATGTTTGATAGTTTTTCACATGATTAAAAATTATATAAAACTGCTATATATAGAATTTCAGCTTGATTGAATGACTGAAAGTACTGAAATTATTTTTTTAAATATTGAATTAAAAATGAAGGTAAAGGTTTTAAATTTAAATTTAATATATGATAATTAATTAATTTAATTAAATAACAATACTAACTGTAAATTTATTTTTTTAAAAATTAATTAATTATTCCAATTTAATTCTACTTAATTTATAATTTAATTAATTAAATTAAATTTAAACTAGCTGCTCCGAGCGCCTTCGGCGCTCTTCACACCTAGACGGGGGCTCCGCCCCCTGTACCCCCGAGTGATACATAGTATTTGGTTGAAAGTCTGTATGTAAAAGATTTTCATCCATTTTGTTTCAATCAGTATAAGTAGATAAGACATGTATTTGTTTTCTTGTAAAATATATCTAATCCAAAACATACCTGTTAAAAAGGAGACCAAGTTCCTATCGGTTATTTGTTTGCCTAAAAAAGGGTTCAAATCCATCCCAATGCCAAGTTTAGATGCACTTGTTTGTTAATTATCATCCCATGTCCCTTCCTTCATTGTCCACCCACCTTGGTCCTTGGTCTTCCACCGGATGTTTCCCAATCGGTTTCTCCCAATTTCTAGTTTCTCCAATTGCAACCACGTCCCCTTCCCATCCCAGCCTTCTTGATTTTATAACCTTAACTATATCTGGACATTATATCTCATTATGCCATCTCCGCCATCCCCCTGTGACCTCATCTTCTTTTTCCTATAAATGCTGCGAACAATATTAATCTCACAAATACTCCAAATCGTCTCCCAGAGTCATCGATAGGGTAACCAAACGTCCCGTCTTTAGGTGCTCTGTCCCAAAAAAGTCTTCGGGACACCCTACTGTTTTTTCAATATTTAGGACATTTCGTAATTTTTTTTTCAAAATTTTTTCAAATTAGTTCTAAAAAAAAAAGGTATACCGTTTGTTCCGGTTTGGTGTTTTCGAAATATGGTCACCCTAGTCATCGATCAACATGAAAAATAATTGTTTTATATATTTTAATTTTGATCCTCGTTGATGAGATAAGCCCCTTTACTGCATAATAACAGGCGTTACTCAATTACAACGTCGATTTAAATTCTTCTCGAATATTATTATCCTTCGTGATTAGAGATCTTAAGTATTTAAATATTTATACTTTTTCAAATTCTACATTTTGTATGTTAATTGTATGTAAGTCGTATCCGTATCATAATTCTTGAATTTTTTTGTTTAATTACATTTCGGTTGATTTTTCCCCAATTTCTCTAATCACATGTCTCCTCTTCCAGTCCAATTCATTTACCTGGCTTAAGAAATTTTTTAAAATTTTAAATAGAGGGAGAGAGAGAGGTTCTAATTATATATATATATCTGTTTCTATGACAACAAAAAAGTAAACAAATTACATACATACAAATACTCTCCTTTATATATATTTCTGGAAAATGGAACACCCGCAGCTCAGCTCAGGAGTTACCTAAGATTCTAATTTCTTTTTTATTTTTCATTATTTGAGGTACCCTTCACCTCAGAAAAATTTGGTTACCTTACTCCTTGTAGTTTAGGCTCTAGAGTTTTTTGCGTACAGACGGACACTATCGTATTAAATATATAGATATGATATCTGTGTTAATTAATCCAATTCAAACTTGCGAGAAAGTCGAGTGGAGACCCTCCAGATTTTTTTAAATCCCCTCTTATGTGAAAGTCAATAAAATAAATAATATTTATTATAAATTATTTTTTGTGATTTTTTCTGTACATGTGTTTTAACGTCTTTAAATATTTAATTAATTATATATTTATTAAATTCAGTTCTTCCCTTCTCTTTCACCTCCCTATCTCATCCACGCCAAATTCCTATTTTTTACCAATTTAAATAAAAAATTTATTTTATATATATATTTGATAATAAAAATTAAAAAAAATATTTATTTATTTTTTTATTTCTAATCTAAAAAGCTTTCTAAATAAAAATACAACACACCTGCTAAAATAAATAATAATCATAAAATATGAGATCAAGTTTGCAATTAGAAATTAACGGTATAATTTTTTGTATCATTATTAACAACACAAAAACAAAAAGAGAAATTTTTGATAAGATATTTACTTTTAATTATTTTTATTATCATTTTATACGTTTTCTAAACAATATATATATAAGTTTTAAAAATTATATTTAAATTATCTTTATATTTTTATTATACATTCATATACATTACCATAAGAATAAAAATGGCAAATTCATTTTCACAAATGATTTTATTAATGAATTTATTAATCTGTTCATCATTAATATTGGCTGACTACTGTGAGGATTATTGTAATGATAATCCATGTGCCTATGTCGATGAAAATGTTGTTCAATGCAAACCAAATGAAATATGGAAACCAGAATCATCCAAATGTGGATGCTGTGGATCCTGTATTATTCCAATTGGTAAGTTATCACGTTTATATAGATATATTATATATGTGTAATCTTAATTTACTAGCAATTATTGAATAATGAATAGATCTGTTTATCTTTCGGAACTTGAAAACGGCTTACAAGAGTTTATGTAATTATGCAGAGTCAATAGATGTTTAGATTTCATTTTTAGTAAAAATCATTAAATTATTTTTTTTTAAATTAATTTAATTAATTAATTTAATAATAATAACAAGGAAAGTCTTGGGTCACTCTCTTACAATGAGCATCTTTACAAAATTAATGTTAGACAGTCTGAGAAACTAGAAAATAAACCTGGAGGAGGGGGGTTAGCAGAAAGGAGTCCTGCACTGCCTGGCATTAAAATCTAGAGCTATACGCCCATGAACGATTTCTTTTCCATATGATAAAATGAACAGCAAGTCCCATTATAGACAAATAGAATGTCTTTTCAACTTTTATTATATAAATCCTATTATAGAATTAACCGTAGGAGCTAGGTGAAACATTTTATTTAGTTATGTCTAAACTAAACAATTAAAATGCGCATAAAGCAAATATATCAATCAATTTGAAACTTGATCGAGTTTTTAATTAAAAATTATTTTTATTAAGTTGTTAATTTTGTTATTCGATGTATAAAATTCGTGACATAATAAAATTTATATTTAATTTGAGGCAGAGCCGTCCTAAGATTTTCGGCGCCCGTGGGCTTCTAAAATTTTGCGCCCCTTTTCATAAGAAATTTTCTAATAAATTCATGTAAAATAAAGACACTCTTCAATAAAATTTGTCATTTGTGTTGAAAATGTTATATGTCAACATTTTCAAACTGCACAATTATCGCTGCTGTTAGGATTCTTATTAAAATTATTTATTCAATGCATATACGGATATAATGAATAAGAAAAATAGATATGTATTTTGAATGTGCATGATTAAAATCTTTGACGTGATGTCACTCCGGGTTGGAGGTTACTATAAAACTACTATTTAACAATAAGAAAAAATATATAAACCAATAAAAAATGCCGCCCCCAGAAGGATTGCGCCCTAGGGCTATAGCCCAATTAGCCCTGTGGTTAGGGCGGCCCTGATTTGAGGTGTATTTTGAATGAAAAAAAAATTATATGTGAATTTTGTGAAAAATTATAAATGAAAATAGTAATTTATTTTTTTAGATGGTGGTCATGAATGCACTGAATGGAATATTGAAGAGGAACCACCGAAACGCCAATGCCAACGTCAATTCACATGCTCCAAAGGACATTGTCTCATCGTTTATGTGAAAAATCCTAAAAATGATGAATAATTACATCATAAATTTTTTATTTTTATTTATAACTATTATATATTAATCAAAATTTATAAATGGTTAAAATGGTAAACTACTGAACTGGAAGTTGAATGGATGTTCAAATCACTAATTTTACAAAAAATGTATAACATAATTGAATGTGATAGATTATAATATATATATATGTGATAAAATGGCTAAAATGGTCTAATAAAAAATATTAAATAATTAAATTATATATAATCTTTTGAGAAATAATAATTAAATTAGTAATTATATCATAGTTTGAGTTCAAATTAATTAATATATAATTATTTGCATATAATGTAATTATTTTTTTTTTCTTTAATTATTTATCGATATAAGTATGTGTTTTATTATGAAATTAAAAATATACAAAATTTCTATATAATCTTATACAAATAGATTAGAATAAAAATATGAATATAAATATAATTTTATAATTTTAATTCAACTAAAAACAAAACTTGTTCAATTATTAAATTTAATTCAAATTAACTAATTCAATTATAATTATAATAAAAAAAAATTTGAAATTTATTTGGAATATACATATTTTATCTGAATGAATCAATAAAAAAAAAATATTTTAATATCATTTAGATGTAAAATATAATATATTTGTTTATATGTAATATCATTGATCTAATAATTAACAGTAATTAGTAAATTTTAATATTTTAATTTTGGAAAATAATTTTATGTTATATATAGTACAGAAAAAAATATTATATTTTATATTTTAATAATAATAATTGATATTAAAATAAAAGAATATAATTTGTTATTTTTCTTTTACATAAAATTAATTTATTTAATAATACAAAGGAAATGTCACATTATTTTTTTATTCATTATTTAAAATCAATTTTATAAAACATTATTTGATAATGAAAAAAAAGAAAATAATTTTAATAAATGTTTATTATTAATATCACTGACAGTGAGTCTTTATTAAAAACATCAGTCTTGTGATTACATTTATACTTCCTACACTTTTTACTGCGATCACGAAAATTTTAGATGTCGAGATTTTGATGATTTTACACGTTTTGAAGGCCCCTAAGTTATTTTCACTAAGGTTCAAAAAATGTCTGAGAGTGTATGTATATAAGATTACGCAATAACGGTTTCAGCTAAAATAATGAAATTTGGACACGGGCATTATTCAAAATTCATAGTTTTCTATCAATTTTTGAGAAATGTATCTCATTCGGAAGAGGACCATTTTTCATTTCATTTTTTTTCCTCTAAAGTGACCGTAAAAATAAAGATAAAGTGACCGTAAAAATAAAGGTATAGTTTTTCACATGATTAAAAATTGTATAAAACTGCTATATATAGAATTTCAGCTTGATTGAATCGCTAAAAGTACCCGAATTAATTTTTTAAATTTTGACTTAAAAATGAAGGTAAAGGTTTTATTTATGTTGAAAAAAATCAAAAACTATGTTGATATTATTTGATTGCGTTCTTATTTCAATTAAAATCATGTTATCAATTAAAATTATATTAAAAACCTTAAATTCTATGCCCGGATAGAATAAAATTTTAATTAATTTTCAAATATAGAAAAAAGTACGATTATCCCATTCAAATTTGTGAGTTAGTCGAGTGGAGACACTCCAGATTTTTATTTATAAAAAATAGATTAAATTATTATTATTATTATTATTATTGTTTGGAACTTAAAGACATTTTAGAAGCTAAGGCCATTTGTACAGCCAGCCAAGAAGAGAAGTGTATCCTGGCCGTTTCTATTGTCCCATGCTCACCCTTGACCCCGGACAAACACCCTTGATAGGAATTTTTATTTTATTCTACTTTTTCATTTGCTCATGGAAGTTGCAAGCATTCAATAAATGATTTTATCTTATAAACTATAAAAATAAATAACAACTATAAAATATGATTTATTTATTTATAAACTATGAAAATATATATAACAATTTAGATTAGACATCTTTTTTAGAAAAAATTTTATATATTAAATAACATTATTATCTCGACAGAATATTGCGTTGAATCAGATACAGTAAGTTATTTTTTTAGTTTGAGTAGTGCTATAGATCTTCAGTTGTCCTCCTAAGTACTTTCAAGTTGATTTATTGAGAAAGTGTGGTTATGATGAGTTTTTCCTTTATCAGCCCTAAACCAATGTCCATATTGTAGCAAAGTTATATTTGGTTTCATATTTACTTATGTTAAATTTTTTTTGTTTTTTAAAAAAAAGTGTTTAATTTAAATAATTCTGAAATGATAACTATGAATGAATAATAAAAATTATTTAACAAATAATGATGAGTTTGGAGGGTGAAATTTCGAATATCGGACTTATTAACGAATTAATTATTAATAAAGCAACAATATTATAAAGGAAATAAAGATGAATATTTTAGAAATTATTGGTAAATCAAAAGATCAAAAAAAAAAAATTAAAATTCAGGAAAGATGCTTCAACTTCCCAAAAATGTGGAAGTTTTATAAATTGCAATGAGTGCCTATTTTAGTAAAGATATTTAAATTATTTTTATTTGAAGCATGCTTATTTTTTCAGATGGTGTTGGTATAAATACTATTGGATTTTATATTTTTATTTTTACTTTTTTGTTTACTAATGTTGCTTTTCGTTTTATATTTGTATTTATTTTTAATAGATTTAATAAGTTGACCTGTGGCCAGGTCCGAACCGACCGACGGTTTGAAGTAAATTAATTTCCAGCTACAGAAACATTTTCAAATAATTTAAATGTATCTATTAAGGCAATAAAAAACAGATATGGATATAACATAAATATTTTTAATTTTATTTTATTTATAATATATAAGTAGTAGCTGGCTGTGACATCATGAAGGGCTGGGTGACGTCATATAATTTAAAATTAAGAAAAAACTAATGAAGATGATTTTTCCCGAGGATTAAACCAATACAAAATGCATGATTCGGGGAGATATGTAAAAATCTCCACATGTGAAATTTGGTGTGAAAACAATACCTTCCCTTCCTATTATCGGTCGGTAAAAATTGAATAATATTGGGTTTATTCATGTAAACCGAGACATTTTTATCTCCCGGAGAATTTTTGTGGGGACACTGGGACAGAATACACATAAGAATAAGCAAAATGATCGTATGGGATTTGTAAGTAAGCTAAAGAATAAGAATATTTGATCTATCAATATTAAAAAAATTTTTAGGATATCTAATTTTATTTATTTATTTAAAATAAGTTGTACCACATGTTTATAATTAACAAAAATTATACATTTAGTTAATTTTTTAAATAAGCTTAACTATATTTTATTTCTTTCTTAATATGATTTATCAGTACAATGATAAGAAAAAAATTTGATAATTTAATTAATATTAAATTATTATTGAGTATAGATATATTCGATTACAATATATTTATATTCATATGAAATAATTTCCATAATGAAAAAAAATAAAATATTTTTATATTTAAAAAGTAAGTTAAAAAGAAATAATAATGAAAAAGAGTTATATTTTTACAATATATATAATTTTTTTTTGTGATGTTTGCATTTTAATTTTAAATTGAGAAATTATAATAATAATTAATTCTACCTATATATAGTAAAATATTTAAAATATATCAAAGTTTAAATTATGAAATTGTATATTTCAAAATGAAAATAAAAAGTTAAAGAAAATAATCGCGATATTCAATTATTTTTTTATTATTAATTAAATTGAAAAAAACAATTGAATATTTAATAGGGCCTCCTCCTTTCCCCATAAATTAGCCCTTCCAAGCCTCGCCTTCCGAAATTTAGAAAAAGTAATAATAAAGAAAGTTTGCCTTAAAAAAAAAAAGATTAAAAAAATAAGGCGTTTGGTCAGTAGCCTCTTTGAATCAGCTGAGAGTGCCTTTGATTTTTTGGATTTCGAAATGAAAGCGCGACATTCAGGGCAACCTGAAATAAAACCTACCTAGTAAGGGAGTGCATAGCCTCCATCAATATGGATGGAAGGCCCATGCTGATCGAAAAAGCCCTGCGCTCAAAAGGTAACCAACAATTTGTTCCTGTTCAGGCTAATCCCATTTTGGAACTGTGCTGATTTACCTTCCCGAATTTCCGTTCATCCAATCCACCTCAAATACACTCTCAGTAATACAAAATGGCACAATTCAGACCTGACATGCAATTCATGCAAACCATCCCTTAAATAATAGCATGGCATTTGTTTTATCCACCCACATTTTATTTATTTATTAATTCTAATCTAATCTATGAATTAGTATGATGAGAACATGCATGGATGTAGGAGGCAACCACCTGAAAATTCCTAAAAACTATATATATATCAAAAAATAGCCACCCTCCAAGTATAACGCATCGAAACCTACTAATTCTAAAAATACCTTTGTTTCTTCTGCCTCCTTTGTCAATGCTTCTTCTTGAAAGATGTACTCTGAAATTCCCTAATCTCACTAAATTCTGTCATATAATTTAATATATTTCTCTATAATCTCCTAATGAATATTATCAAAAGCAAAAAATCATTGTAATTTAATTCTACTTTCTATATTATATTAAACTTTACTTTAAATATTGTATTTACATTTTCTATTTTAAAGTGCGCCATGCTAAATAAATAACGATTATTACTTACATTTGGAGAGCTGTATTTCAATCATTTCATCGTCATGAAGGATGGAGAAGATAATCAAGAATTCAAATCAACATTCAGTAGCAGGAACGAAGATTGAAAAATGAAATAGAAAAAGAAAAATAACTTATTAGTTTATAATCAATAAATTTAAATTGAATTAAAAATAAAATTAATAATAAATACTGACCTCGGAGTTAATAAAGGGTTGATATTTCTCGCAGATTAAACTCGAAGAACAGCTCGTAGACTTGAATTGATGTCCATCACTCTAGCCTAGATAAAGAAAAAAAAAAATTAAGATTAGATATTTATATTATATACAGGAAATAAGAAAATAAGATATAAATAAATAAATAATATTAATAGGATTAAAAAAGTGTATAGATTTTTAAAAATATTATCTTATTTTTGTAATATTAAAATACTAAAATTATTTTACATCCTATATAGAACCATGATTATAATAAGTTATAATACGCATTTTATAGACATATAATAAAACATCAGAAAACTAATTATGATTATATTATTAATTTCACGAAGATTTTATTCTGTTTAATTGATATATCTATCTATATATATAAAAAAAGGTTTTTGTCTGCACATTGCTCAGAATTTAAAAATTTTTGCATATCTTCGCGTTTCATGACCTCTAGAATCCAAAAGTGACTTTAGAATTTTTCACGTCTGTCTGTCTGTCTGTCTGTCTGTCTGTCTGTCTGTCTGTCTGTCTGTCTGTCCGGAAAATTACTATTTTATAGACTCAGAATTGGCTGAACCGATTTCTTTGAAATTACATCACAATATTCTTATATACCTCTAGAGTAACATAGGCTATAAATTTTATTAATATCTTATCAATAACCGCAGAAATTAATTTTTTAAAGTTTATATAATTCTCCGTGTTGTTCATTCAAGAGCAGCTCGCGGCTCACTGTCGGCCTAGCGGAATCATTTCAAACAATGAATTATCATAGAGATTCCCAATCGAAGAATTATTATAATATTTCCCTTTTTATTTTAAATTCTAATATACAAATATCAATTCAATTAAATAATTTATTCTAAAAGTTCTCAATTTAATTAAAATATTTATTAGATCATATTTTTATCTTAAATTATTTTTTATTTAATTGAATATTTCTTCTTTTCTATAATATATATATAATAATATATAAATTTTATCATTGAATAATAAAAAAAATATTATTTAACCTGAATTAAAATGACTGAATTATATTATCTTTGTTTTTTATTTTAATTTAATTACTCTATTATTAATTAACTATATATATATATATATATATTATATAAAAATTAAAATATGATGATATAAAGTTGTTTTAAATTTTTGACATTTTTAAATTAGGTATATTTTTTAAATTTATTAAAATGTCTTTTTTATTTATTATGTTTAAAAGATTCATTTTTATTATGTGATATTAATAAAAAATAACGATGCTCTGTGCAAGTCGAATCATGTTGCACATAATTAAATAACAATTGCCAAACAAAGAATATAATATTTTTTAAATTCTTATATTTAAATATCATTTCAATTAAATAATTTATTCTAAAAGGTCTCATTTTAATTAATTTAATAAAATATTTAAATCACCATTCAATTTTTTATTAATAGGCTTCTTTTTTTATTTTTAATTTTTAATAAATTCTCTTTTTTTGATATGATATTAATAAAAAATAATATTAAATTGTATATATAAATATAAAAATTAGAATATTTGAATTTTTTTAAATTTTAACACATGTAATCAATCATATGCATTAAGAATGGAAAATTTTTAAAATCAACTTGCTATTAAATTCAGAAAAAAAATACTGATATATAGAATATATAGACTATTCGAATATAATTTAAAACTCTTTCTCTCCTTCTATTTTAAATTAAAAAAACGGAGTTTTAAGAAATTTAGATGCCATATGCAACATGGGGGGGTAAATGAATTCGGCTGGAAGAGGAGGCAATTTATAATTTTCTTCTAATTCAGATTTAGGACAAATCGTACAACATTATATCAAATCTCGCTAAGAACATTCAATATTTTTGTACACAAAATATTCAGAGTATTGGCTAAGCGTATCACTCACAATCAGTTTATATTGAAATTTATATAAATTAACAAAGTAAAAATTTTTATTTGTTTAAATTTTATTATAATGAATCAAAAAATATTAAATATATAGATATAGATCACATGATTAAGAGAAGCAAAAAACTTGACAGAAAATAACTGTTGGATGGAGGTCGGACATGACAGAAACTGTAAGCGAAATCTTCATATTGCGACGAATAATTTTCAAATCCCCTAGCACCACAGAATTTAAGTTTCTTTTAAGGAAAATAACTATGATCTAAAAAAATTAATAAATGAACTTAATAATAAAAAAAAACAAATAAATCAATTAATTTAAATTAATACTATTAATGAATGTATATATTGGTCATTTATCTATAGTTTTATACCGTTAATTTTTATAAATTGTCTCAAGTCTCTATTTTTGCATTTTCTCAAGTTTCATTATAATTAAAAATATTCAATAATAATCTAGCAATGAAAATAAAATACCAAAATGTAATGATCAAGAAATATTATACTCTATTATAACATATACAATACTTATAAACTATAGGCGGAGGAAATATTAGGAGATATCATTGCGGGTTCAGGCCAAATCGACCAACATTAATTAAGATATTTTCATTATGACAGATATTAGGAACTAAACCGCGAATTCAATATTTCTGTTCACTAATTATTTGTAGACTTTAGTAAAACATACGCATAACTCAATAGATCCGGATAAACTTTTTCAAATTTTCAATCTTCAAATTTCTCTTGAAGGTAGTAAAGAAAGAATAAGATGCGGAAATCAATTGTAAAATATTAGGTTACTCAGACGACTTAAATATAATAGGAGATTCGGCAATTTCAATTACAGATAGCGAGGAAAATTTAATGGAGGTTTGAAATTAATAGTGATAAGAAAAAATATTTAGTAACAAAGAGGAAGAGTATTAACATACAAAATCTTAAGATACAAAATGTAGAATTTGAATATGTAGAAAAATTGAATGTAATCACGAAGGATAATAATATTTGAGAAGAATTTAAATCGGGGTTGCAATCGGGAAACGCCTGTTATCTGCAATAAAGAGGCTTATCTCTTGAAAATTATTATCAAAGGGAATATATAAAAAGAATATTTTGCCTGTTGCATTATATGGGTGGGAGGCATGGTCTATGACCCTTGGAGATGAGAGTAGATTCAGAGTATTTGAGAATAGGATTCTTCCCTGCATTTATTGGCCAAAGAAAGATGAGGTCACCGGGTATGAGGGAGACTGTATAACAAGAAATTGCATGGCCTCTCTGCATCTTCAGAAATAGTTAGGGTTATAAAAGGGAAAAGCAGCTTTTAGGCAGGGCACGTGGCAAGAATGGGAGAGGAAAAAGATATTGGTGGGAAGACCGATTGGAAAACGTCCGCTTGGAAAACCAATGACGCGTAGGAAGGGACGTAAGAGAGATGGAATAAGGGCTCAGGATAGGGACACTTGGAGAAATGTGGTTGTTGCGGCTAAGAACTTTAGAGTATCTTTGAGCCACATAGGTAGATAGATATAACATATACAATAATAATATATATAATTAATATAGTGATTAAATTAAAATATATTTTTTAAATAAGAACACAAAAAGAAATGAATGTTTTATGTAATATACTGATTGAAACAAAATGGATGAAAACCTTTTAATACTTTCAACCACCAAATACTATGTACAACTCGGGGGTACAGGGGGCGGAGCCCCCGTCTAGGTGTGAAGAGCGTCGAAGGCGCTCTGAGCAGCTAGTAGGTAATAGAAATATTATTCATTTTTCAAAAGTGTTATAATAATATGAAATTGACAAAACAATATTCATATGAGATTTGAAAGGAACGGTGTGAGCGATAATGAGATTAGAAAGAATATATCCCCTTAGGGGCTCATAACTTGTGAGCATATGGTTTGGCAACCATGAGGTCCCGTGCCATATCTAGTATTGCTTCCACTTACTTGTACTAGATATCTTTCTTTTATCTAACCTATCCGGCCTCTCTTGACCAACTCTTGTTTCTTCCGACCCCGATGCTATTAGGTTTTTGAGGGCTAAGGGTCTTTCATTTTTCACTCACTACTTTCTTTTCTCTTCTTCTTATTTGGGCTGGGACTGGTAGCGGGTTTGGTGACACTGCTTGTAAAGGATGTGTGGAATGATCCAATCAGCGCACTCGTCTTAGTGGCTCCCGGCGTCAACGCGTCGCCCCCATGGAAGTGTCGAGAAGCCAATGATGGGTGAGTGTGAACGGCAAGTGACGGATGATCTTTCCCGTCCAATGCCAAAAGCAGCCGTGGCAATGGGAGTAGCCCGGTCTGTGATCACCCTCCCACACCCAGAGGAACCGCGTTCGGAGACGGCTCGTCACTTTGGAGTGACAAGAAGAAATATGGATAATAAAAAAAAACAAATTAATAAAAATAATAACCCCATAATCAATCCAGGAAAAGACACCAAAATTTTACGATCTCCAGTAAGAAGGAACAGTGGCAGTGATCTGCCGATTACTGTAAATACAGAGAAAGCTCAAAAATTAGCTACGCCGAGACAAGGGCCACACAGCAGACTAAATCTAGTAAGCAAACTTAAAAGGTGTGATTCCCTTAATACTGGGAAAAAAAGGAAACTTAGTGAAACTAAACCCCAAACAAAAGAAGAAATAATTAAAAAAAAAGAAGACCCAATTGCCTTTATCATTTTTGAGGCTCTGGAACTTTTCTCTAAAAACACTGATTACCTAAACAAATTAATTGAGGAGAGCCCAACAACCAAAAGAGAAATAAAAGAACTTGTAATCGGACTAAAACGAGGAGCCGAAATTATAAAGCGTAAAACTGTACAGGATTGGCTACAATCCCACAAATGGGAAGAAGTAGATACACCAAAATATGACATCGATTGTCAAACAAGTGGTAAAATAAACAAAACAGACATAGCTACTCAAACAAATCCATGGTACCAAGATAGTTCCTCTGACGAGCTAAAATCGCTTCAAGACATAAACACTATAGAAAAATGGAAGCTAGTCAAAAGCAAAAGCTGGCCTGAAGAAATACATAAAAACACCGAAATTGTACATGGAAACCCATTGACAACTGAAGAAAATGTAGTCAAGGTCGTATTGATAGAACCTAAGGTCCCCGAAATGTCAAAAAGTATCCAAAAACTGTTTCGAGAAAGATTCCCTGAGATTGCACATGCTAAAAACGAATTTGAAGTACTGGAGCAAATAACTAAACTCCGTTCTAAAGACCCAACAGAATACCCCTGTCAAAAGGTCATAAAAATTAAGCATAATGGAAGCGACGAAGATATATGGAACAAACTACAGTTGCTAAGACAGGAAACAAAAAAAGATAAAAGGGTTGCGATACACCACATCGATTGCATGAGCCTCACTGGACTAAGAAGAATGGTCGAGTGTGTATTCTGCTCTAGCGAGACTAAAGTGCAAATCTTCACCAATAGAAAGAACGAAAATAAAATTCAGACCGATATAAAAAAAACAAAGGAAGAAAAAAAAGCTACGCATTGATGATTGATGTTGAGGATAAAAATAACTATAAATCCGTACTTAGCGACATCAAGAAAGCCATAAAGGATAATCCGAGTAACAAAATAATAAGAAGTATAAGAAGCACCAGAGAAGGTAATCTGCTAATTACAACGGATAAAAATGATGGAGCAATTAGAGATCTAAAAACCATTATAGATTCTAAATGCGACAATCTGAAAACCAAATTTCTGGGCTCAAAGGTTAACAACGAATCTCTACACATTAAAAGATTAGATGCCAATACTACAAAAGAAGAGATAACCGGGGCACTGGAGTCTATAATAGGAAGCCTAAAGGACAAAATGATAAACATCAGCGAACCTAGGCCGGATATAAACAATAGACTATCGGTTACTATCACGATGAACAAACCTGATGCAGATAAAATTGCAAAAACCGGGGAACTCAGAATTGGGCTGGTAAGATGTCCTGTAGAAAAAAGAATTACAATAAAAAGATGTTTCAAATGTTGGTCATACAATCACCTTGCTATTGATTGTAATGGCCCCGACAGATCCAACTTATGCTACAACTGCGGGAAGGAAGGTCACAGAACAAGTGATTGTACAAACAAGGCAGCATGCCCTCTATGTGCTCAACCAAATCACAAAGCTGGAAGCGGCAAATGCAACGAGTTCAAAAAAGCTCTTTCAAAAAAAAGAAAGGAGTATAAAGAAACAAATAGAAAACCCCAACTTAACCCTCCGCAACCTCCGCAACCTGTAACCACGGCAGCATCTGAAACTAACATCAAATATCACCACAATGAAGAAGAAAAATAATAATAAAGCTTGCAAAGACCTTAAGGTGATACAAATTAACCCTAATCGCAGCCATGCCTCACAAAGCAAATCACAGAATGAGATAAAGTTTCTCCAAGTTAATCTGAATAGAAGTCGAGCTGCTCAGGATCTATTATACCAAACAAGAATAAGACTGAATGCTGATGTACTTTTAGTATCAGAACCAAACAAAAACCATGTTAGAAAAAGCACTAGTTGGATAGTTGACAATTTGGGAGATGCAGCTATACTCGTCCATAATGGGGTTATTACGAATACAGGTACGGGCGATGGCTTCGTTTGGATTGAGCTGGAGGGTATCACCATCTACTCCTGTTACAAGTCCCCCAATTCTACTAGCAAACAATATAACGAGTTTCTCGAGGAACTATCTACCAGCCTAAGACATAGGCCAAAAAATAGAATACTGATCACTGGAGATTTTAACGCCAAGAGCTGTTTATGGGGATCACCTTACCAAGACAACAGAGGTTCGGCTCTGTCAGACTGGTTGGCGATGCAGGACCTTGTTACTGCAAACATTGGGAATAAACCAACGTTTACTAGAAGAGACCAAGAAAGCATCCTGGATATCACAATAATATCTTTAGATCTAACAGACGTGATCCGATCCTGGGAGGTACTTGACGAGGAATCACTTAGTGACCATCAAATTATTTCTTTCTCAATCAAATACACAGAAAGAAATTTTGAACCCTCTGCGGAACACTCCCCAAGGTGGAGATTCAAACATGGAAGAGATGACCTTTTGAAACGAGAGATAAATAGGGCTTTCTCGAATGTTTCTCAACCCAACATCTCCTCTGTAGTTGCTATGTTGCAAGAAGTGTGCAGAAAGGTATTCCCTATATCTCACAGAAATAACAGGAAACCAACCTACTGGTGGAACGATAACATCAAAGACTTGAGAAAACAATGTATCGCTAAAAGGAGAAAATGGACCCGGTCAAAAAAAAGGCAAAATCACAACACTGAGATGCGCAACCAACTATATGAAGACTACCGTCAATGTAGGAAAATTCTAAGAACAGCTATTAAGTCAGCAAAAAATCAATGTTGGAAAGATCTTATTGAAAGTGTTGACCAAGACACATGGGGTAGCGCTTATAAAATAGTATGCAAAAGAACTGGAATACAAGTCAAATCATCCCTAAGCACAGAACGTAAACTAGAGATTGCGGAGGAACTGTTCCCCTTAAGACCGTTAATCGAGTGGGACCAAGTAAAATCTTCAAATATAACAGGGGTCACTGAAACTGAGATGTTGCAGGCAACAGAGCGACTTAAAAATAACAGAGCTCCAGGACCGGATGGCATTCCTCCCGAAGTCACCAAGGCGGCTATTAAACTGCACCCGCAAATCTTTTGCGGGATTTATAACGAGATCGTCGGAAGGGGCGTAATCCCGGACTCATGGAAGAATGCCAATTTAGTATTGATTCCTAAACCTGGAATACCAGCCTGCAAGTCATATAGACCGATATGCTTGATCGACTGTCTAGCTAAAGTGCTGGAAAGGATTATCAATAAAAGATTAAATGATGAGTTAGTTTCGAATGGTGGCCTCTCTGAAGACCAATATGGATTCAGAGAGGGCAAATCCACCACAGAAGCCATACTGGAAGTTTCTAAAATGGCTCGAAGCGCAATGCAGGGCAATTGGAGAAATAGAGAACTGTGCCTGGGACTCGCTGTAGATGTTAAAAATGCATTTAACACTGCATCATGGAGTCATATCGTAAAAGAACTTGAACGAAGACAGATATCTTCATATCTGATTACCCTAGTTAAAAATTATTTTACCAACAGGTGTATAACAGTCGACGGAAGGTCCAGAAGGGTAACCTGCGGAGTTCCTCAGGGATCCGTTCTGGGACCATTATTATGGAACATTTTATACGACGGGGTTCTGCGCCTGGATGTTGCGCCGGACTGCAGGCTGATCGCCTTTGCCGATGACCTTATAGCAGTAGTGATTGATAAAACAAAGGAAGGGCTCTGTGAAAAAGCCAAAGAAATTGCTGCTAAAATCAACAAATGGATGACAGAAAGGGAACTCACACTAGCACCCCAGAAGACGGAGATAGTTAGATTCACAGGAAAGAAAAACGTTGGCGACCTGTCAATGAACATACTAGGGACCAATATCGAGGCTAACAATAGCATGAAATATCTGGGTGTTATACTGGATAAGAGCCTCAAATGGGGAGAACATATCAGAAAGGCAATAGAAAAGGCCAACAAATCTGCTATGGCACTATATAAATTGATGCCCAGAATAGGTGGACCATCAACCTCCAAGAGGAAAATTTTGAGCTCTGTGGTAAACTCTATACTACTTTACGCGGCACCTGTATGGGTGGACGCGTTGAGTGTTGCCAAGAATAGGGACTTATTAATCAGGACTCAAAGGAGTACGTTAATACGAGTCACCAGAGCCTATAGGACAATCTCTGCGTGTGCGGTGCAAGTGATTGCGGCAGTTCCTCCTATCGACTTGCTTGCCTATGAGAGGAGTTGGAACTACGATAGTGACGGCTCGACAGGGCCCGCAAACAGGGAACGGCTGTTTGACATATGGCAGGACAGGTGGAATACGGTCCATACTGGAAGATGGACTTACACCCTTATCACGGACCTGAGAAGGTGGTGCCTGCGGAACCACGGTGACCTGGACTATTATCTGACGCAGGTGCTAGGAGGGCACGGTAACTTCGCGAGTTACCTCAAAAGATTTGGTAAAAAAGCCGACGACCTATGCCCGAGATGTTTGGTTTCCGAGACCCCTGAGCACACCATCTTCACCTGCTGCAGATGGGAGGGCATTAGAAAAAGTACAGAGGCCAGTCTTGGGCACAAAATTACAGCTGACAACTTTATCGACACGATGCTTAAAAACCAGGAAAATTGGGACAAAGTTGCTGGCATGTGCAGAAACATCATGCAGAAAAAAGATTTAGAAGAGCATTTGGGGGCTCACATAACATCCACGCCCCCTTAAAGGTCTTCCTCCTGAGCAATGTTCGCTACAGTTCCGGGAGGAGTATCATCCTATGGGAGGAAGGTTTTAGTCGGTAAGAGTCCGACACTACTCGAATAACATCCTTCGAGTGTCCATGAGGATTTCCCCCTTCCAAAAAAAAAAAAAAAAAAAAAAAAAAGAAAGAATATATAAAATATTTAAAATTATATATATATATATCCTATGAATATAAGAAATTTATATTTTTTTGATTTATAATTATATTATATGAATTTTGAAAATAATCAGCTCATCTTCCTATTTTTTAAATAAATAAGTTTTAATAGAATTAATATATATATTGAAATTTAAAAAATATTTCAATAAATATATTTAAAGAAAAATAAAATTTTGTATATGATTTTTTAATTTTTAAATAATTTTAATTTAACTTTTAATAGAATTTAATTAAGGAGATCTGATAGAATATTTAAGATTAATTCTTTTCAAAGATTTGAATGAAAAATTTATAAATTTATTTGGGTATATGAATAAAAGATTATAAAAATGCACTTTATAAAATTTAATTTTTATTGAAATATTTTTTTTTTAAAAGTTCACTAATCTTCCTTTTAATTAATAAAAATAAATAATAAAATTACAATTAATTCTTGATTAGCGACTGATTAAGGGATGATTTCAGTGGAGAGGCCGCCTAGGGTCTTACACTCACCTGGGAAGGGGAACTGAGGGAAACTGAAGCGTTCGAGTCAGCCGGCCTGCAAGAGGAGGTGTGGCCAGGTGGCGGAGGGGCATGGAGAGGGGCGAGCGGGGAGTGCAGAGGTGAGCGCTCTACTGCAAATTATTTCAAATAAAATACATATTAAAATAAAATAAAATAAACAAATATTAATTTTTAAAATTAGTGGTGTTTTAGAATACATCTTAAATCAAATCAATAAGTTTAATTTTATTCAAAGATCTTAATGAAGATTTAAAAAAAAAATTATAAATATATCAGTAAGAAGTTCATTAATGAAATTATCATATTTTGAAAAATGTATTCTTTGATTAAAATATTAAAAGTGTTCATTATTGCTAATAGTTCACTGCTCTCTCCATGGGGGCGTATATGTATGTCCACATTGATATTTCAAGACTGATCATTAACATATTAGATTTCTTAAATTAATTTAAAGAAAATAATTTTTAGATATTATAATTAATCAATGTAAATGGTAAATCTATCTATTTTTTTAAATAATGTAATAGGAAATATTTTGAATCATTGAGAATGTAATTTTACACAATTCATGGAAAAATAAATGAAAAATCACCTACCTATGAATTTTTAAAAATTCATTCCTTTATGAAATTAAATAAATTTTAATCTATATGATATATAAATAAATATATGATCATAAACAATATATTAGTTTAATATATATATATATATATTATACATAAGCTATTTATTAGTTTAAGTGAATAAAAAGAGTCTAATAAATATTATATTTATAAATTGTTTGAATTTTGTATGAAAAGTATTTTTTTTATTCATCTTTTTAACTATTTCGCCAGAGATAGTATTGCGATCATAAAAATTTTCGATGTCGGGATTTTGATGTTTTTATACGTTTTGAAGGTCCCTGAGTAATTTTCACTAAAGTTGAGAAAAATGTCTGTGTGTGTGTATGTAGACAAGATTACGTAAAATTTGAGCTAGAATAATGAAATTTGGTAGAGGGGCATTATTCAAAATTTGTAGTTTTCTATCAACTTTTGAGAGATATAGCTCATTCGGAAGAGGACAATTACCCCTACCAGGTTTTCTTTTTTTCCCTCTAAACTGACAGTAAAAATAGAGATATATGTTTGATATTTGTTTACATAATTAAAAATTGTATAAAACTACTATAAATAAAATGATTAACAAGTACCTTCAATCATGAGGCGGTCATTTATTGGATTTTTTGTTCTATACAAAAACCTCAATGTTTATCCTCTCTATTGCAAGAAAGTTATCTAAACAACTAAACTTTTTTAATAAACACGAAATTTATTTTAAATTTCAAAAGAAGAAATCTTATTGGGACAGTCTTATCCTATAAATGTATATATATATACATATTTTTTAATTTTATTTATAAAATTTTCTATTTCAATTGTTAATTTTGAGGAGCATTTTTCATTTCATTTCATTTCTTTTCCTCTAAACTGACCGTAAAAATAAAGATATATGTTTGATGATTATGATTAACATGATTAAAAATTGTATATAACTGCTATATATAGAATTTCAGTTTGATTGAATCCCTGAAAGTATCGGAATTAATTTTTTAACAAGCAGACTGCCAATAACTAGCCAACTCGTGACGTGAGGTCATCTGCAAAGAGCCAAACACGCGAATTAATTTTTTAAATTTTTAAATTTTGATTTAAAATGAAGGTAAAGGTTCTAAATTTAAATTTAATATATGATAATTAATTAATTTAATTGAATAACAATTCTATACTGTAAATTTAATTTTTTTTTTAATTAATTAATTATTTCATCCAATTTAATTATACCTTATTTATAATTTAATTTTTTTACTTAAATTTAGTTTAAATATAATATATGTTAATTAATCCAATTCAAATTTGCGAGATAGTCGAGTGGAGACACATTTTTTCAATATGTCAATGAGAATCCTGAAAATTGATTAAAAATTCAAGCTAAACAATTTTGATTATTCCTTCATTCAATCAACAACAAATTACACAATATTCTTTTTTCTATTCTACTAAACATATATTTATTTCATATATTTCATTGTAATATAATCTTTAAATTGGATTTAAATTTAATGTTATTATAATAATGTTATATAATTATTATTAAATAATTATATTACATCTGAAATTTATTTATTGTGTTCCTCATCAGATAAAATTCATTTGAAACATATAATGTGAACGATTACCATTCTTAGGGTGGATTCATCATATATATAAGCCAAATAACAACAACAAATTTCAAAGCCAGTTGCCGTTATGACACATAATAATACACTGCGTGGATATTTGAAATGGCTTTCATTTACAATGCATTCCGACGTCGACCTCCTTTTGTTGCTGCTAAAGCGAAGGCCGTACTCTGAGAGAATGAGTGGGTGAGCTGACGTCTTCTAAATACAGAAATAATTATAATTAACTGGTTATAAGCCAGTGGAAATTTTTTTTACTATATACCTGTTGGCTGTTTGCATGCCCAGTGACATGAGATGGAAAAAATGTCCATTTCACTCCTATCTTCAGGGCAAGTAGGACATTATTTACAGTAGCGTAGCAAGATGGGACTTCCCCGGGCGAACCTCTGAAAGAGGCAGCAAGAAAAATTATAAAAAGTTTTATAACTTCATAATTATGAGCGCGTCTTTAAGATGAAAAAAATAAAAATATTTATTTTTTTTTTTGCTTAATTTTTGACTATTTTTGTCCATTTCAATAAAGAAAGAGACAATAGCTCAAAAACGGTCTATTTGATTCTTACAAAATTCAGGTTATTTTTTACCATAATCAGCCCCGCAGTTATGCACTTGTGCCATCTTTCTTGCAGATTCCTAATTTCCTAGGCGAAGAATTCAATTGACCCGGAGCCACTCTTGCACCTCTTCCTTAACTTCCTCATTGTTAGCAAATCTTTTTCCATGCAGGGCGTCCAAACAGATAAAAATCAGATGGGGCAAGGTCGGGACTGTAGGTAGGATGAGGTAAGACCTTCCAACCCAATTTTTTAGCTTATCACGGTTCAACTTAGGAAGCTTCAAGAAAGATGGAACAAGTGTATAACTGTGTGTGTGTCTGGGGGGGGGGGGTGATAATGTTGGAAAATGGCCTGAATTTTATAAGAATCAAATAAACCGTTTTTGAGCTATATACATTTGCCACTTTACTTATTGAATAACACTCGTATTTACGCTAAGGATAAGTAATCTGGCTATCTTGACTATTGAACAAGACAAGACAGATGTAATCGATGTTGTGATAATGATAAAATCATAAAATAAAAATGATTTATTAAACATTTATTTTTATTTTTATTTCTAATATAAATATTACAAGAACCTGAAAATGTGTGATTTATATGTAATCACAAGAATTACAATTATAATATCGACTCACTATTACTTTTTAATTAAAAAAAGAAAATATTTATGTATATTTGAATATCTTTAAATTTATATTTAAATATAATATTTAATTTTAAGGTTTGAGATAAAGTGAAATGTATGAGAGGGGGGCAAATATAATATCTATCCCAAACCTCTGAAACATTCGGTACGTCACTCCTAATTTATATTAGTAAATGCATACGAACATGACATCCATCACTCGTGAGTTGATCAAACTTAGAGTTCCTGTTCGTGATCCTTCATACCGTTTAATTAATGACAAATTTATTAATTATTCTTTTCCCCAACAAATTCATTTATATATTAAAAGATAAATTGATTATCATTTTTCAAAATCCCGAAACCTGTGTTTAAGAAGAATATTTTCTAAATAATAATCTATATAATTGATGCATTTTGTAAGAAAAATTTGAACAAATCAGCAAGAAATTAAACAATAAGCAATTTAAATGATCATTTTGTTGTGACAAAAATCATTTTAATTATTTTTTTATTATAATTATTATAAGTGTATAGTTATCTATATATAATTATATATCTTGCCATTTGAAATATTTATTTTTCACTAAAAGGCAAAAAAAGGAAAAGAGTATTTTTTATTTTACGTTGCAATGCCTGTTGAAATGATAGCTCATTTTTTTTAAATGTAATTTATTTGAATACCTTTTCATAAATAATATTTGTTGTTCTCATCAGGAGTATATACATCATAACATGAATTATTATTCATCTTCCTAACTTTTGTCTCCTGCGGGTTCTGCTGGAGAGTATCCATTGAACTCAAAGAAAACCTCCAGCAGACTTGTCTCAAGTGGGTTGGGGGTGGGGATATGGGATGGATTTTATTATTGAATTGATGGAATATATTATGATTAGGGTTTGGGACGCGACTTCCTCAAATGAAGGTGAGAAAAGTCGTCTTGCGTGAGTAGTGTTGCATCCCTGAAGTGGACCTTCTCTATCGGGATCATAGAGAGTGGCCACTTGCTACTCCTGGGGTTGGGGAACAATTTTTACCGAGCGACGATAATAAGGGAGGTATTGTTTTCACACCAAATTTCACATGTGGAGATTTTTACATATCTCCACCAATCATACATTTTGTTAACAGAAAAAAGTATTTTTAGCATGATGTCTGTCCGTCCGTTCATATAGATGTGTACATCTTGAACGGCTCAACGGATTTTGATGAAATTTGGTATATTTACTTAATGCATCAGTATGATGAATTGATCAATTTTTGGTGCAAATCCGGAAACCGGAAGTGGTTGTATTACCGATCAACGATAGGAAGGGAAGGGTTATTTTCACTCCAAATTTCACATGAGGAGATTTTTTACATATCTCCACGAATCATGTACTTTGTATTGCTTTTATCCTCGGGAAAAATCATCTTCATTAGTTTTTTCTTAATTTTAAATTATATGACGTCACCCAGCCCTTCATGACGTCACAGCCAGCGCCTCTTTATATATTATAAAAAAAAATAAAATTAAAAATATTTATGTTATATCCATATCTGTTTTTTATTGCATTAATAGATACATTTAAATTATTTGAAATTGTTTCTGTAGCTGGTAATTAATTTATTTCAAACTTTCAGTCGGTCCTGTTCCTGGCCACAGGTCAACTTATTCTTAACATGAATACTATTTTTAATTAATTCAATTTTTGATTTTTCATTTGTTATAAATAATGAATCAATTACAATAAGAGTAAATTGGTTTTATTATTAAAATAACTTTTTTTCAATTTAAATTGTTAATGACTTGTTCTTGTGTAAAATGAAATTAATTTACCCAACTATATATATATTTATCTATTAATTAAAATTTGAACTAATATAATTCTTTATTTTTACTATCTCACCAAAGATAGTATTGCGATCACGAAAATTTTCGATGTCGAGATTTTGATGTTTTTATACGTTTTGAAGGTCCCTGAGTCATTTTCACTAAGGTTAAGAAAAATGTGTATGTTTGTGTGTGTATGTATACAAGATACGTAAAAACGATTTGAGCTAGAATCATGAAATTTAGTACACGGGCATTATTTAAAATTCGTGGATTTCTATCAACTTTTGAAAAATATAGCTCACCCGGAAGAGGGTCATTACTTACTACGTTTTGATTTTTTTTCCTCTAAACTGACCATAAAAATAAAGATATATGTTTGATAGTTTTTCACATTATTAAAACTGCTATATATATAATTTCAGCTTGATTGATTCACTGAAAATACTGGAATTAATTTTTTCACGTGCCAGCCAAACAAATTAATTAATTAATATTACAAATTTTTTTAGACAGAATTAATTTCTCTGCAGATGAGGGTTTTCCCACAAACTCTATTAACACTTAAAATTGTATTTATCATTCATTTATAATTGAATTTATTTACACTAAACGTAATCAGTTCATAATAATAAGTTTATGTGACAAACAATTACAAGTACAGACGTGGTGGCAGCAATATGAATATTATTTAAAATTAAAACTTAAAAAAATTTAAAAACAGTTATAATATATTACAAAAACACGAAAATAATCCCTGGGAAGCCTACTTTAATATGGCAAAATTTCCTTTCGGGTGAATAGTTTAGTCAGGCAAAGAAATTTGTATTTTATATACGAGGACTGTTCAAAAGAAAAGGTGAATTTTGAATTATTTCGAAAAGTATTAATTTATTCATCAATATCCATTTCAAATTAATTCCCCTCAGATATAATTCACTTATGCCAGCGCTTCTTCCAATCGTTGAAGTACTTCTGAAATGCGCATTTCGGTATGGCCATCAGCTCGTTTCCGACTTTATCTCATCAATTGTGGCAAAACGCTTTCCTTTCATTGGTCTCTTCAGTTTTGGAAATAGGAACCAAATCTGGTGAATACGGTGGTTGAGGCATGATTACGGTGTTGTTTTTGACCAAAAAATCACGAACAAGAAATGATGTGTGAGCTGGTGCATTATCGTGATGCAGAATCCATGATTTATTTATCCACAATTCCGATTGCTTCACGCAAAAGTTGCATAACTTCCTTGTAGTACACTAGAACCTCGATAAGTTAAAGTCCAAGGGAAACACAAAATATTTTAAGTTATAGAGGTTTTAAGTTATGAAGGCGTATAGGTTAATAACATTTTTTTAAAGGCTTAATCATGTCCTTTCTTAAAATTCTCTAACCAGTCCTTTGCTGGCTTTAAAACTTTTGATTTTCAGGGAATTAGCGAACTCTTCAGCTTTTTCTTTCAGTATGGGTCCACTAATTCTGATGTTTGAACCATGTAAACAAACATTATTCTAAATTAGGGAATTCGAAAATTTTTCGTCTTTTACATTGAAGAATTTCTCCTGATTCTTGTTTCTTCAAGATTTCAGCTTCTGAGGGCCAATCCAGAGATTACTTATTTAGAGGTTGTGCATTTTAAGTTATTAAGGTTTTGGACTCAGATGGGAAGGGAACATATTATTTTTTGAAGTTATAGAAGTTTTTAAGTTACCGAGGTTTGAGTTTCGAGGTTCTACTGTATAAGAACTCATGATACACCACGCCATTGTAATCGAAGAAAACTGAGCAAAACCTTCACGTTTGATCGAGCTTGGCGTGGTTTTTTAAAGCGCTTGTACCACTTATAAACACTTTTTTGAGACAAAGTAGACTCACTGAATGCCACAGTCAACATTTTAAGTGCGTTGGACACTTTATTCCATTTTTAATTGAATACAGATTCTTTAAAAAATCGAAGAACATACAAAAACGTGACTAGTTTTTTCAGTTGTCAAAAACAAACAACTAATTCAAAATGGCTGATAATGTCAACATATTCGAAACATATGTGTTTCATCATAACAAAAAAAACAACAACATTTCGATAATCAAATGTACACAGCCAACGAAAATTCAAAATTCACCTTTCCTTTTGAAGAGACCTCGTATTTTATTTAAATTTTGAGAAAATTCATTTAATTTATCTGTATAAGAGTATAATATAATATTATAGATAAGTTTGTTTAAGAAATTATCAGATCTTTAAAGGATTCCCTATCCAATGGATTGTCTAAAACCATAGAAATTGTAAATTAATTATTTTAGTATAACAGGTGAAGGAAGTGGGAAGTGAAGCATCTTTATCAAAAGTTTGATAGAGGGGGATATGTTTAGTTTTATTAAAAAGTGGTATGGGTAATGATGGGTAGAGATGAGAATGAATTGAAAGGTGTTTGGGTGGGGGTGGGAGAGAGAGAGAGAGAAAGAAAGAGATAGTGAAAGGTTTAAGGGGATGGATAACTGAATATATGGGTGGATAGGGTGATTTTCTAACGCACGCGCTCTCCTTGTCCTTCTCCTCCCCCATCCCCACTCTTCAGGAATGCCTACAAATAATTTGTCGGAGTTGGCGCGCTCCTTTCGCGGATTCTGATAGAAATCAGTAGCGCTCTACCTGTTGAGTAGTGTAGATCCATCTTCCTTTTTTTTCAAATATACCAGTGGAAAAAAAATATCATTTTTATTTTCAATTTGTGAATCAATAATAATAATAATTATTGATAAAATTAGATAAAAAACATTAAAAAATTTGAATTTTTAAATCAGAACATCACTCAAGACCCACAAAAATTAACTTACAAAAGGTGATTCTTCATATAAATTAAATTTATTTATTAATATATTATTATTAATTTACTTAATAAATGTATACATTTTCTAACAAAATATAAATATAATATAATGATTACAAAATGAAAAATATTTTTTTTTGTAAGTAGTTTCAGAAATTCTCCTAGTAACTATATGAATTGATAAAATAATTATCAATCTGAAATTTTAAAAAAAATCAAACAATATACCTATATTAAAAATTTGAAATAAAAAAAAATTAATAATACATATTTAGTATTTAAATAAGTAAATGATTATAAATTTGGTAATTATTCAAGTAAACGCCTTTTCGTGGATTTGGATAATACTTTACCAGTGGGTTCCTTTTGCAGTTTCAAATAAACTTTTCTTATGAAATTTTTTCTGGCCTCTTCTAGTTTACGAGAAAAAAATTATTAAAATTTGCATATAAATCCATTGATATTCTATTTAGTTAGCATGTTTTATCCGTTTGACTACCAGAGGGCGCACTAATTTTCTGTTTTTATAAAAAATAAATAATTTTTATAAAAAATTAAATAATTTTCCTAAATCCAAATCGAACTAAAAACCGAAAATTACTAAATAAGTGAATAATTAGTGAATTAGTCAATAAAACATTACTTAATGGCACATTTCGACGTTTATAACTAATCTGTCAAAATTAAAAAAATCTTTATTTTAATAATTTTTATCTCGTAAATTAGAAGAGGCCCGAAAAATTTCATAAGAAAAGTTTATTTGGAATTGCAAAAGGAACCCACTGGTAAAGTATTATCCAAATCCACAAAAAGGCGTTTACTTGAATAATTATCATAAATTGGATTGGGTTTATTAAT
Source organism: Labia minor (assembly GCA_963082975.1). Taxonomy (NCBI): domain Eukaryota; kingdom Metazoa; phylum Arthropoda; class Insecta; order Dermaptera; family Spongiphoridae; genus Labia; species Labia minor. The sequence goes on from OY720346.1 coordinate 58,810,476, forward strand.
CTATTCATATCAAATAAACTTTATAGATTCTTTTTTTAATTTAATTTTATAAAAAAAAAACATATATTTTGTGTTTATAAATTATACTATTAGGGTCCTAACTTGAAGCCATGATTCAATGTCTCCTAACACTCTTAACACATCAAAGTGCACTCTCTTTAAGGATTTAAATGTTCATGAAAAACGTGGTCTATTCTAAGTAATGGAATGTTTTTCAAGAATACCAACGTTTCTCTCCCATTCTCTTTTCCAAATATTATTCAGCTCATCTTTTGAAAATGATATTTTTCAACTTAAGAGCAAATTTCCTTTTGAAATCTTAATTTTCAACTAAACCTAAAATACGAGGAATAAATAATATAAATACGGGAGTGTATCTCACTTTAGAACACTTTTTTTCAGTTTTATTTTTTAAATTTTTTTTCCTATTAATTAAATATTTTTCAAATTTTACCTATCGTCCATGCACACACATTATCAAATAAATTTCAATCGCCTATCCATTATAGAAAAATTAAATTTAGTATACTTCTATCTTGTCCTAAAGTGACCTAGTGACTCAACCTAAGATAGTTAAAAGTAGATGTGAAAAATTAAATAAATGAATTACAATTTACTTGGAATTGTTTCTTCATATATATAAAATTATAAATAATTAAAATTATAAAATATTAAAAGTAAAATGATAAAACTATTAGAAATTTTCTAATTTTACTACGAATTGCTTAATTTTTTTGATATTCTTTATATTTAATCTTTGTTATTGCCAAGGCTTATAAATTCTTATATAATCACTAAAAACAGGTTAAGTAGATTAAATAAAAAAATATTTAAAACAAAATATTATATATTTTTATAAAATAAATGATAACTCTGCATATCTTATATGCCAACGTAGACCATTAGAACCTGTCCCAAGGAGTACCATACACACTCTTTAAAACTTTAAAATGTCATAGTGAGCAATTATTGATTTTAAAGGAAAAACTGTCAAATCCATTATATAGTAGCATTTATTTTGAAGTATTTTCATTAAAAATTCAATTTACAACTTATCGAATTTTTTATATGAATGTTACTAGGCATGCCGTATAAATAGAAATCTTAATAAATTCTCCTTTTTCAATTGAACAAAACCCATCTGACAATTTGATTGTGATACCTTTTCCCTAAATCTGCAAAACTATGAATTAATTTAACATCTAAGGCAGAAAATAAAGCTGCTTGAGGTTTCTGTGTTCCAAGGTGAGCCACTTTTCCCTAAATGCTATATAGATATTTATATAAATCGAAAAAAAATCAACCTTTTGAGTTCTAATTTTTGTTCATTGAATTTATTTTTTTTAATCATAATTAAAATAATTCATTCATTAACTTTTAATTAATAACTTTGGAGGAATATCATTTTATTTAGCAAGATGTTGATTTTTGAAAAAAAAAACTATCTAACTTAATTTTAATATTAATTTTAAAAAAATTTCATTTATTGATTTCTAATATATGTCTTTAGTCTTTCCTTGACCTAAATCAAAAGTTCTTGGGCGCAGCAATCACATTCCACCAACCATCCCAATCCTGTGCCATATCCATTCAACTTCTTCCTCACGTCTATCAATTATAGTGTCTTCCCATAGAGTCTTTGCCATACCAAAAAATTGGTTTCTCTACAAACAAATTATATTTACAAAAGAATATAAGTTAACCATAAGTCCCTCGTCCATTCGTATCCTCGATTATATGATCCCAATTATGTAAAGAAACATCATGCAGTCTCCGACATTCTTTTGTGATTTCATTCTTCTTCGGTCCAAATTATAAAGGTGTTTGGCTAAGAAAAGCAATTTATAGGACAATTTATGTAAAATCGCATATTATTTAATAGATCACTTAAAAAGTAAATAATTTTACAATACTTAATATCAATATTAAAAGTCTTCCCCCTATTAATGTTCAATTTCACATGATTACAATTTTTTTATTTGGTAATTTCAAACTATTGTTTGGTGTTTGAATAACTTACATGATGGAATGATTATATGGTTAATTTTAAGCATATATATTCCTTAATCAAACTTCATGTAATAGGATATATATAATAGGTATTTACATATATGTATATATATACTATGGTGATACTACAATGTTGTATTAATGAAGATAAAATTAATTCAGTTCGAGTTTCAATTGAAATAATTGATCTACTTAATAAAATACAATCTATATCCTATCATGATGGATACCTATGAGTATTTCTCGTGATGATTAAAAAAAAACCTCCAATAAATAACTAACTTATGAAATTCAATCTTGATATTATATTTGTTATATTTTTCATGTGAAAAATGACCCTAAAACACCATAGTTTATTTTAATTTATTGTACACATTATAATGACATGTAATAATGTTTCTCTTTCTAAGCATTACATATATACATTTATATTCTCATTTTTTTTCTACTTAAATATAATTTTATAAATAGGGTAGTTTCACATTTTTTCTTTTATGAAAGAATGTACAAATTAATTGATGAAAAAGGGGGAAAAATTCATAATTTTTTAATTATTACATTACATTAAACACTAGTTATAAACAAAATCGGATTCTTGTGACGTAATGGTTGCCTAAACACAATTAATTATTAATTTAAGAAATTTAAAATGAATTTTTTTTTTCAAAAATATTATTTTTATATATTTTTCCATTTTTTTATTTTTATTAATAAAATTTAACATTAATGAAGAAGAATAATTGAGTTTTAGTTCATCAATAATTTTCAAGTTGCGTTCTTCACTAATAAATTATATAATAATTAGTTTTAATAAATTATTTTTTTTATATTTAATTATAATTAAACTATTATATTGTGTACCTTACTAAACGTTTATAGCAGGGGTGTCTAAACTATGACCATTCAAGGGCCACATTGCAAAAAAAAAAAATATGCTGGGCCGCACATAACATAAATATCATTTGACCTTTATTTTTTAGAACCATATTGAAAAAATTTAAATATTTAAATATTTTCATAATTTGCATTTGAGCCGCATCTCAAAGGCTCGGGGGCCGCAGTTTAGACACCCCTGGTTTATAGGAAATATTAGTTCAATTGAGAGTTTTAAAAAATAAGAAAAATTCTTTTAAAGTTTTGATCAAGAGAAAATATAAGAAAATATACTAAAAATATTTCCAAGATTAGAATAAATAAACATTTTGCTTATTTTCTTTAATTTTTATATAAAAGAATTAGAATGAGCATTAATTGATAATTGTATAATAAAAGTGTGAAAAGTAGATGACGTAATTTGTGACCTCATTTAAATTTACTATATTAAATTAAGAAAATACTAATAAAGTTAATTTTTCTCGAGGCTGAAACCAATACAGATCGATTTTTCTTTATAAATATAACCTATAGTGTGAATTTCAAAAAAATCTTTAGAATGGAAGATAAGATATCAATGTTTTTATCCTGGAGTGAGTCGGAAAGGAGATATTGTCAGAAATCTGCTTTTTGACACCATTTTTCCAATATGAGAGCGCGACTTGCTAAAATACTAGATAAATTCGGGAAGAGCAGACACTTTTCTTGAGGAAGAACAAAGCCTACTAAAGGAGGACGATAGTTTACCTTATCAAAACTTTGGGATTTAATATAAATTATTAAAAATTTAATAAGAATTATTAAAAATATCCTCAAAACCGTTGAAAGTAAATATGACATTTTTCATAAACGATTCTTATTTAATCTTTAATATTAATATTAATACCTTGTATATATATATATATATATATATATATAATGCTTTAATCTTAAAAAAAGATAATAAATAATTTAATTTCATATGATTTTTAATATTAAATGAAAAAAATTAGAATATATTATTTATTTAACGTTGAATGGAACAAAGTTTTTATTATATTTTAGGGATGATAAAGGAATTTTTGGGTTTATTTTTTGCTAATTATTTTAAGAGAAAAGTTGCGCCTTCAGGGTATTCTCTCATTCTGTTTGAGATTGCAAAAACATCTAAAGATCGAAATAAGCATAAAATAAAATTTAAAAGGAACCTTTCTTCTAAATGACTAAATGAATCGATGACAATAATTAAATTTATATCATCATTATCATAATGTATTTAGAGAATTGAGGCTAAAATATATTTTTTACCATTTATATCAATTTATTAATGTTTATAAATTAATATTTCTACTGCTCTCTCTGATAAAATCAATTACCTACTAACTTTAAATTAATTATTAACTTGTATTAATTACTAGCTTTTCAGAACGCAAACAACAATCTTTACGTCAGGCAAAAGAAGCGAGGGTGTGGGTGTGGATCGAAAAGAAATTTATACGTTATTACAATCTACCCTAATTTTATTTTAAATTAAACCTATATATATAAAGGACGTCCCATTAGGACTGTCTATTCTGAAATTAAAAAAAACACAATTACTTGAAATGTTTTTTGCAATAAAGAGGATAGACATTGAGGTTATGTATTAAACAAAATAACCGATCGTAGAACAACAACATTTGAATGAGGAATTTTTGGCAATAGACTTTGGCTATGTTTCTCACGATCATGTGATATGATGCCATTGAAGTTCTATGCCTAAATTCAAAAACAGTTCTTGAGCTTAAAGACAATTTGATGAATGAAATTGAGTCGTTTCCATGCCAAAATTTCGTTAAAATAATTAACAAGTACCATCAGTCATGAAGCGGTCATTTATTGGATATTTTGTTCCATACATAACCTCAATGTTTATCCTGTCTATTGCAAGAAAGTTATCTAAGCAACTAAACTTTTCAAGTGAAGTATATTTTACATTTCAAAAAAAGAGATCTTAATTTGACTGACTTATCCTATAAATGTATATACATATATATATTTTTTAATTTTATTTATAAAATTTTCTATTTAAATTGTTAATTTTTATTTTTATTATCTCGCCAGAGATAACATTGCGATCACGAATATTTTCGATGTCGAGATTTTGATGTTTTTTACGTTTTAAAGGTCCCTGAGTCATTTTCACTAAGGTTGATAAAAATGTCTATGTGTGTGTGTATATGTAGACAAGATTACCCAAAAACAGTTTGAGCTAGAATAATGAAATTTGGTACACGGGCAGTATTCAAAATTCGTAGTTTTCACATAATTAAAAATTGTATAAAACTTCTATATATAGAATTTCAGCTTGATTGAATGACTGAGATTACCGAAATTATTTTTTTATTTATTTATTTATTTATTATCGATTCCACCCTTCCCCGTTTTGGGGTTTAGGGCTACAAATTTATTCACATAATTTACAAATACTATTTACATACAGATTTTATTTTCAAATCTCTTCCGTCTTTTTTGACTTCTTGCTCTCTTCCTTCTTTATTTCTCCCTCCCACACACCACCATTCACACATCTTCTCATTTATGCTCTCAGTCAACATTTTCAACCAATTCACATTCTGTCAACAATTTTCTCTCCACTCTCTCAAATTTTCACTCACTTCACTTCTCACTCTCTCACAGCTCATCACATGCTCCAAATTTTCATCCACACAATCTGCAAGACTCACATTCATACCAATCTCTTTCAATCCTTTTATCCCATTTCCCATTCTCATTCTTCCCCATGCAACTCTTCTGCTCCACCTTCTATCAGTTTCAAACCAGTATTCTTCTCTCAATGCTGTTTTCTTTAGGAGTTTGTATTCTTTGGAGTAGGATGATTTGTCGATTCTTCTCCAACGCTCTTGAACTTCTTGTTCCATTAGCTTTTGAAAACCATTCTCCGCAGCCCGTCTGATGGTCGTCATATCCCATTCACACATTATTCCTAATAAAATTTCTCCACTCCCCATCTTGTCACACAAATTTTTTAGATGCTTCCCCCATTGTGTCGCCTCATTATTTTTTATTCCTCTTAATATTTCCCTCAGGCATATCTTTGGCCATCTATGTTCTTCCAATGAGTTTACTCTTAGTACATATTCTAGTACTTTTTTAACTTGTAAAAGCCAAATGCTGTTCTGGCCCAGTTCGCTCTGCCAGATATAATGTGGAGTATTTTTTTCAAGACCAAAACATATTTTTATATATCTGGCCTGAACTACCTCTAGTTGTTTGTTTTCCCTCAATCCCGTGATCTCAGCTCCATATGTCATGGTTGAACTCACTATAGAGTTGAAGGCCAACAGTTTCTTCTCTGCTGAAACACAATCTCATAATTGCCCCTACCTTATTTACCAGAACTGTAGCTCTAGCTGCTTGTGTCTTTACGTGCATATTCAGAGAGCCTATATTTGAAAACACTATCCCAAGGTATCTAAAATTTTTTACTTCTTCTATTTCCTTTTCATTTAGGCATAATTTGGGATATTTTTTCCTTCTTCCTCTATTCCCAAATATCATATATTTTGTCTTGTTTATATTTATCTCTAGATCATTCTCTCTAGCGTATATCTCGAGGGATTTAGCCATTTCTTTCAATCCCTCGAAATCATCCGCCAACAAAACTACATCATCAGCAAACTTCATGCAGTTTATTTTTGTATTCCCAATAACTGTTCCTCCTATATTTTTCCTCATACTATCTTTCTCTAAATCATTTATATATATGAAATTATTTTTTTAAATATTGACTTAAAAATTAAGGAAAAGGTTTTAAATTTAAATTTAATATATGTTAATTAATTAATTTAATTGAATAACAATACTATACTGTTAATTTAAAATTTTTAATTAATTAATTTAATTCAATTATAATTAATTTATAATTTAATTAATTAAATTTAATTTAAATATATAATATATGTTAATTAATCCAATTCAAATTTGCGAGATAGTCGAGTAGAGACACTCCAGATTTTTTAATTTGTTTTTCGAAATTGACTATATTCATTTCTAACATAAATATATTATTCAAAATTTATGTAAATAATTAAACTAAATACTAATAATTAAACTTAACTCTAATATACCTGACAGAAATGAAAATTCTAAAGTTAATAATAACTTTTTCTTTAATTGACTAATTTAAGTACATAACCCTTAATTAAACCCCTCTTCGTGCTCCTCTATTATATTCCTTAAGAACTTGTCACTAGTTTGTAAATTCCTTAGAACCTTGAACAATGTTCCCAACTGCATCCATTTGATCACATTCCATGATACACCAAGTTTGTTTTTGTCATTTCAGTATAATTCATTTAATAATCACTGGACATTATTGTACTTTTTATGTTCTTCATTATTTAAATTGAAATTCTATACTTTTCTAAACCAGTTACTCTAAATCTATTTCCAATAAAAATGATTATATTTTGCAATCCGTCTAAAATTTATATTAAATAAGAATTGTGTAAAGGAAAAAAAAATAATAATAAAATCCCAAATATTAAAAAATAAAAATGCTCTGGAAATTTAAATTAGAAGAAATCAATAGTATTAATAATAAGTTTCCCATATTTTATTTTATATTTTAATTCAAATATATTAATTAATAAACCATCCAATTTATGATTAAAACTAAAATCCTAATTGTAGTACAGAGAGCTGAGTTAATGAACTCGTGATCAAGTGTTCAAATTTCCGAAATTTTATAAAAATTTAGAAATAATTTTAGTAATTAATAAAACAAATAAGGGTAGATAAAAGTAACAAAAAGTATAAAAAATTAAATTTTATATTGCAAGAATAAATCTCATCTATAAATAAATCTCATCTATAAATTAGCTGGAGTGTCTCCACTCGACTATCTCGCAATTTGAATTGGATTAAATAACATAATATATTATATTTAAATTAAATTAAATTAATTATAAATTATAAATAATAAATAATAAATATTAAACCAGCGCATGTTCGGCTTTTTGTTGATGGCACCACGTCACGTGTTGGCGCGTGAGATTTGCAGTGTTAAAAAATTAATTCTGGTAATTTCAGCGAATCAATCAAGCTGAAATTCTATATATAGCAGTTTTATACAATTATTAATCATGTGAAAAATTATCAAACATATATCTTTATTTTTACGGTCACTTTAGAGGAAAAAAAATCAAAACGTTGTAGGTAATGACCCTCTTCCGGTTGAGCTACATTTCTCAAAAGTTGATAGAAAACTATGAATTTTGAATAATGTCCATGTACCAAATTTCATCATTCTAGCTCAAACCGTTTTTGCGCAATCTTGCCTACATACATACACACACACATACACACACACACACACACACACACACAGACATTTTTCTCAACCTTAGTGAAAATGATTCAGGAACCTTCAAAACGTATAAAAACATCAAAATCTCAACATCGAAAATTTTCGTGATCGCAATACTATCTCTGGCGAGATAGTAAAAAAGATAAAAATATGAATATAAATATAAATAAATCGCCATGTTTCCAAGTTTAAATTAAAAATATGACTATAAAAAATTTTTATGAACATTTTTTTCCATTGACTAAAGAGAATAATATAATTTTACTATAAGCCTGACAAAGTTTATATGAATTGCTTCATATGCAACGAAAAACATAGGGCGCATTTATAATAGTTATAGTTTATATGAAACATCGAGTCAAATTTTTGTAATAATAAAAATTTTATTAAACATATAAATTGACAATTTTTTTTATTATGCAATGAAATTGATAGATTAAGAGCTACGAAATTAATATTTTATTATTTTTCACTGTAATATATACTTATATCAAAGTATGTAACAAAATTTAAAAGAACTATTAATTTCTTAAATTACATATTATCAATCTCTCAAATCCAAAACAGTTGATTATTTAGAAGAATTAGTGTTACTTGTTAATTAAGTGTTTTAGTATGGCATGCAAGTAAATATATAAATTCTAGCTCTATAAAGGAATTTAATTGCATAGAAATAAAATAGAAAGTAAATGACAACTAAATGCGCCCCATGTTTTTCGTTGAAGCAATTCATCCATAAACTTTGTCAGTCTTATAGAAAAATTATTTTATTCTTTTTAGTGCAATTTTGATTTGATAAATTTATTTAATATAACAAGAGAAATAGAAAAGATGAAGTTATACGAAAATTTGCAAATTGAATAAAACAAAAAGAAAATATTAATTTTCTAAAACTAATTTTATGTATTTATGTTAAGTAAATGTTATTATTGAATAATAATTATTATAATATATTTATAAATAAATAATTAATTAAAATATGAGATTTTATAATTGTCTCTAGGATATTGTACTCAAATTATCTTCATAAAAGAAGGTTTTTTTATTGCTTTGTTTCATTTTCTCTCTGGGACAATCTCAAGTTGATGAAAATTGATTTCAATTTGTCATAAGAGCGAACAGACAGACAGACATGAAGTGAAGTTGATAAAAACGTTATAAAAAAACCATTACATTTAAGAAATGAAAATTTGTTTAAAATTCACGTGATTGAAAAAATTCTGCTCTTCGTAGATTAAAATATATGTATTATTAATATTTCGGTAGTAAATATTTATGATAATATTTATTAAATGACAATCTCTGGAGGTGTTCATGATCCACTAGTGCGTATGCAATAGGTTGATAAAATAAAATATTAATTCTATGCGTTTAAACATTTTGATTTATAATGTCTACTAAATCACAAAATCTTTTTATTTTCATTTTCATTCTTAGAAAAAAAAATGAAAAATTCTCCAATTATATTTAATGTATATTATAGGGAGTGGGGATCCTCATTGTGTCTGTGCACTAATAAATTGTATGTTTCGAGGTAGCATCACTCTTACTATTAAAAATACTAACCTTGACAACTCCCACCCTCTTACTTCGAGATTATTATTATATTACCTGTTTCACCGAGCCGCCCCGCTCAGTAGTTAAAAAATATTATATCTTGTGGACTGTGGATATTGTTTTAAAATTATTACGGTTTTGGCTTGAGAGATTGTTGGAGCGTTTTTAATGAATGTTCTCCTTTCTAATATTCTTGTCTTATAATCTCTTTTCTGTCTCTGTTTATCAATTTATTTTTGTGTAATTTTGATATAAAACATTTTATTAATATAGAATTTATTAAAAGTTCCGCGCTATTTACTCGTGTCTTCTAAATCAGTTCAGAGAATCTATCCATACATGTTCAACACAATGAATACAAAATTATAAATATTAATTCTAACAATTCACAAATAAAATTATTCAAATATACATTTTTTTCTTTTTATTTATAATGATCAAATATAAATAATTAAATATTATTTATTGACAAATTTATCATAGAAAATTGGATATTATTAGAAGAGATTTATTCAACAATTTATTTGAAATAAGATATTCTTTATTTATCAATATAAATGAATATCAATTAAAGAAGGAAATTGTTTTTAAAATATCATAAATAAGGTGTTAATAATTTTCAAGATCAGAAAGACAGAAAGTTATATATCATTTTAGATTAATGTACAAATTTGAAACTACGTATTTGCACTTAAAAAATATCAATCAATTTATTTCAAAATACAGAAATCTTTTAGTATAAAACATTTTTTAAAAATTTATTAAAAGCCCCCGCTGTTGATTCAATGCCTCTATAAATAAAAGAAATAATATTTTTTCATTTATAATTGTTTAAATGTGTTATTATGTTGCTAACTTAATGAATATTTTTGTTTTTGGTTTGAACATTATATTATATGATTCTAAATTATTATTAAAATAAATATTTTTCATTTTATTTCAAAATTAAATTAAAAACTAACTAAAAATTTTAAAATATTTTAAATATATAAAATGGTAATTGTTTCCAAAACGGGAAGCTTCAGGTATTTAGATGAAACTTGCCAGTGGATTCTTTTTTTAATTCCAAAGAAACTTTCCTTATACAAAATTTCTCGCTCTCTACTAGTTAACGAGATAAAAATTATTAAAGTTTGATAGATAAACTAGTTATAAATGAGTAGCCATTTAATGTTTTATTGACTAATTCACTAATTATTCACTTATTCACTAATTTCCATTTATTTTTCAGTTCGGTTTGGATATATAAAAATTAAAAAATTAATTAATTAAATAATTTTTCTATAAACCCCCCCCCCCCAGAAAATTAGTGGAGTCCTCTGTTGGACAAATGAATAAAAGATGGTAGCTAAATAGAATGTAAATGGATTTATATGCAAATTTTAATTATTTTTATCTCGTAAACTAGAAGAGATCGAGAAATTTTGTATAAGGAAAGTTTCTTTGGAGTTAAAAAAGGAATCCACTGACAAAGTTTCATCCAAATCCCTGAAGCTTCCCGTTTTGTAAACAATTACCAAAATGATTAATACAATATTAAGGCAACTGTCAATGTGAAGACGCTGATATCACAACTGACGCCAAGTTTATCATTAAAAATCCCTGAAGCTTCCCGTTTTGTAAACAATTACCAAAATGATTAATACAATATTAAGGCAACTGTCAATGTGAAGACGCTGATGTCGCAACTGACGACAAGTTTATCATTAAAAATTACTATTTTAAATTAAGAAAAAACTAACAAAGATGATTTTTCCTGAAGCTGAAACCAATAGAGATCGATTTTTCTTTATAAAAATTATCTCTATTGTCTGAGTTTGAAAAAAAACCTTAACAGAATAAAAGATTCCAAAAATATACAAAAATATACTTATATACAAACAAACAAATAAGTGAATGAATAATAATTTAATGGAGAGGATGAGAGCTGTTATATGAGGAGTAAATAAATACATGAATCAATATTTGATTGAAATATTTTCAAATAAATTGGTTTAATACAAACGAATTTGTCTCCTAATAGCAACAACAAGTTTCGTTGGACAAATATTTCGAGAATGCGTGATTCAAAAAGGACATTGAAATTTGGAGCGAAATTTGTTAAAGGAATACAGCCCAAATGTTATGTCATTTAAATCAAACAAAAAACAATTTAAACTAGGAATTTATTCATGTTAAATAAAAAAAAAAAACTATTGGATCAAATTATTATTATTTATAAAAACTGTTAACTGAAAGTATAATCAAATTTTTACAAATAATAATTAGTTTTAATATCAAATTATTTGTTTTATAAAACCAATAACTCAGGTATTTTGATATGTTAAATTTTCTAATAATAATAACTATAACTATCTAATCTTTTTAATATTAGATATATATAATTATATTTTCTAGGCATGAAGAATTTTAAATTGACATAAAAGTAGGGGTCTGAGATGCAAATCAATTTGTATAGGTTTGATCGCAAAAATTAAAAAAATAATTATATTTCATGCATTCGTTATTATAATTTTTGGGAATTATTATTAAATTTTTTTTGAATTAATGATTTTCTTAAACTTTTAATTTTTACTATCTCGCCAGATCAGGTAAATTTTCGATGTCGAGATTTTGATGTTTTTATACGTTTTGAAGTTCCCTGAGTCATTAGGGTTGAGAAAAATGTCTGTCTTTGAATGTGTGTGTGTTTATGTAGACAAGATTAAGCAAAAACGATTTGAGCTAGAATAATGAAATTTGGTATACCGGCATTATTCAAAATTCCTAGTTTTTTATCAAATTTTGAAAAATGAAGCTCATTCGGAAGAGGGTCATTATCTACCACGTTTTCATTTTTTTCCCCTAAACTGACCGTAAAAATAAAGATATATGTTTGATAGTTTTTCACATGATTAAAAATTCTATAAAACTGCTATATATAGAATTTCAGCGTGATTGAATCGCTGAAAGTACTGAAATTAATTTTTTAACACTGCAAATCACGCGCCAGCAAGTGACGTGGTGCCATCAACAAAGAGCCAAACACGCGTTGGTTTAATAAATATTATTTATTAATTTTTTATTTAAAATTTATAATTAATTAAATTTAATTTAAACATAATATATGTTATTTAATCCAATTGCAAGATTGTCGAATGGAGACACTCCAGATTATTATATTTTAAGTAAGTATCTTATAATATTAAATTGATTTTTCAAATTGTGTATATATTTATAATAATTTATATTATAGAATATAGAGTATGAGTGAAATATTAGAAATTTCATGTATACGTGTATGTTTTAAAAATGGATTTTTATAATATTTATATTGGAAAAATAAAAAAAAATATAATCTAAAAATAATGAAATGTTTTTATTTGTAATTAATTTTAATACAAATAAAATTTGTTGTAAACTAATTTTAAAAAAATATTGTTTAAATTTTAATTTAAAAAAAAAATATTTTTCGTTCAAATTCCTAATAAATATTATAAAAATAATTATTTTGGTGGGTGTCATGTAAATGATTATAAAAGATGAGATTAATCAGAGTATTTGTTAAAAAAAACAATATTATAAAAGTCCCTGACGAAAATAGATGAAATCATTTGAATATAATATAGATTTAATAATATAATTATGATTTACGTCACCTCTTTTTATCTACTAACCAAGTAAGAATTTTAAAATCGAAGATGTGATTAATATGGCATGTATGTATTATGATAAGGAGTACAATTAGCATGGATGAAGATAGAAATTTATTTTAAATGAAATTCAAATGGATAACGAAAATGAGCGTACGTAGAACAGAATATGATGATAATTGAATGGAGAAGGAAGGGAGGGAATTAGAAAAGGGAAGAGGAAAGACATAAAGATTATAGAATTAAAAGGTAGGAAGGAAGGTGACTCAAGGTAGAGATAATTAGAACAGAGAAGTTGTTCTCTTCAACAATTTTAAGTTCAGAATATATTCTTCATAAATATTCGAGATATATTATTGGAAAATATTTCTAATGTTTATAAAATGAAAAAAAAATTAACATTCAATAATAAAATTTATTTTTCTGGGTAAGAGATTTAGACTTGAATGGGAGAAGAAGAAAGATTACTTCAGAGTTTATTCATAAAGGGAAACCAATTAAAAAAAAACAAGCTCATTGAAAGAAGAAAACCAGCAAGAATTAAGTGAGTGAGAGAATAATTAATATAAAATCAGATATGAAATTAGGAGAGGATAAAATGAAATGAAAGGATACGAACGCTATCTAGAGAAATATGGTTTTTTCACATATTTTCGAGATGAGCGATAAGATATTTTTATCAGTGAATCAGAATAAAGTCAAAAAATATAATTTGAAATGAATAAAATATAATTTAATTATAATTAATACTTAAGAGAGAGAGAATAATATTTCAAGGAAATTTATAATACTACTTTAAATGAATACTATTGATAATTAAAGGCATTATAAACTAATTAATTTTCGATTTTCGTTTGAAACAATTGACAATCTTATATCAATTTCGAGAATATTTTAATCTATATATATAAAAGGCAATGTCTGTGTGTCTGTCTGTCTGTCTATAGACTCAAAAACTACCCGTCCGATTACGGTGAAACTTTCAGGAATTGTTGTGGGCATACCAAGGAAGGTTTTAGTGTAGTTAAATCCAAAATTAATTTATCCAAAATTAATTTAATTAGTAATATATTGCTAAAAATCTGTAGTGTCACAAAACTATCGACAGATGGCGCTACATATAATTTTCAAAATTCAAATATTTTAAATTTTTTTTAAACTTAATATTTCTAACTTTGTATTACAATACAATAATGAGACGGAATTGTTGTGTGTTAAATTAGATTTTATAAATTGAAAACCATTAGTTATACTCTTAAGTTATTTAGTTTTATTGATCACATATCTGGAAAAAATCATCTTCATTAGTTTTTTATATTTAAATGTATATATGTGACCTCACAGTTACCGCCTTTTAGATATATATCTATTCTTAAAATAAAATTAAAAATATTTATATTATATTCATATATATGTAAAATAATAATTATATTATTTTAATATTCCTATAAGTTGGTATCACAATTTATTATTATTATGAATTATTTATAAGTAATTAATATTATTAATTGGTATTAATAAATAAATAATATTAATTATATTAACTTAATATTTCTAACTTTGTATTACAATAATGAGACGGAATTGTTGTGTGTTAAATTAGATTTAATTAAAGATTGAATTTAGAATAATTAAAAGGGTTATTGAAACCGCGTATGCTGATTAGGGAATGACAAGATTGAATAGGTTCAATTAAAAAATGCTTATATAAAATTATAACTAAAAATGATTTATTTAATAAAACTATAAGAATTTAAATTACAATTTAATTAATTTTTTGTGAATAAATAAACATATATAAAAAACTATATATAAAATTTGAATTTTCATTTATTCATTCATTTAAAATTATTTTCCGATTGTTCCTTTAAAATAACCCCTCTTAGGGGGTCGGAAGGGGAGGCAACATAAGGGAATTTTCTTTCACTTTGTTATTGGGAAAAACCAGGGGGGGGGCAGTCTTACCAGGAAAAACCCAAATTGTCAGCGTCCACTCTGGGGTTTTAAACAGTTTTAAAGGAAATGTTAATTATAAGTTCATTTCTCAACGAGTTGTAACTTTAAATTATTTTTATTAATGTTAATTATAAGTTCATTTCTCAACGAGTTGTATCTTTAAATTATTTTTATTAATTTAATTAATTATAATTAATTTATAGCCAATAATAGTTTATTATAGCTAATAATTTTTTTAATTTTTAGTGTAATTTGCACGATCATTATTTATAAAAAAAAAAAAAAACACATTTTGCAATTTCCCAGAAAGGCTGTTTTTGAGATGTAAGTATAAGTTAGTTTTATGAATAAAAAATATTTATTTTAATAATATTTTAGAATCAAATTACGAAATTAATAATATGGGACAGGGTAGGATTTGGTTGTAGCTCAGGATAGGGACTCTTAGAGAAAAGTGGATTCTGCGGCTAAGAACTTTCGAAAACTGTATAGACACAGAGTTAGATAAATATAACATATGCAATAATAATATATAATTAATTTACTGATTAAATTAAAATATATATTTTCTAAGAAAACAAATATATGTCTTATCTACTTATACTGATTGAAACAAAATGGATGAAAACCTTTTACATACAGACTTTCAACCAAATACTACACTCGGGGGTACAGGGGGCGGAGCCCCCGTCTAGATGTGAAGAGCGCCTGGAAGGCGCTCTGATCAGCTAGTAACTTAATATAAGACAAAACCTTTGACTTTTGCACATCCTACGCAAGGACAGCGCCTATCAAGTTGGTTATATTAATTAGGTGTTCTATGATCCGTACTAGAAAGGGTCCTATCAACCTTTATCTTGATTTTCTTGATCGGAGGCGCTACTCTTTATCTAGTTTTCCCAATTTTGATGCCGGAAGCTGGGTTGACTCCGCCCCATAAACCCCAGCTATAAAAATTCCCTTGCCAGGCTCGAGACTTAAACTCGGGACCAAGAAAATGTGAGCCAGCTACGCTGTCCCCTACCCTGTGGCCCATTTAATAACTTAATATGTGAATTAAAAAGAAAAAATATAAAAATAAAATGGAAATACAAAATTAAGCCCTTTTAATCAAGTCGAGATAATAATAGCTTGTGTATAACTTTTGTTAAGAATTATAACTATCAGAGAGGGAGGGGGGGGGATAATCAGGAGGGAGGCAGCCTTCTTTCTGGTATGAAGATAATCCAGAGTTAAAGGTTATGCTAAAATTATCATTATAAATATTATTATTTCAATCACTTTTGAACCAAAGAAATTGATATACCAACGATTCTATTTTTGAAAAACTTATATAATAATAATTGTATAATAAAAAAAATTGATTTCTTATATGTGCATGTAATTCCAAACTTGAAAAATAAATTATACAACCCACGCACATAAAGAATATAATAAAAAATATTCTTTATTAAGAATAATTTTATTTTATTTAATGATCAATTTTCTTGATCTTATAAACAATACACATACACAATGAGAAGATCTAGATTTATTGTGATCAAAATTATATTTAAACTTTGAAACTATACTTGAAAGAATCATAAAACAAAAACATTAGAACTGAAAATCAGTTGAATAATTATAAATTATATAATAATATATAGGCTTTTATAGGAAACAACAGAGGTGTACAAGTTTTTGAGTAGATTACTTAACTTTAATTTCATTTGGACCTAGATACAAGGACAGATCAATAAGTCCATGACATAAAAAATTATTTTATTTTTCAACGTAGTCTCCTTTGAGCTCTTTATACTTCATCTAACGTTTCTTCAATTTTTTTTATTCCTTACAAAAAATAACATTTCATCTACGGTTACGAAACGGCTCCAAAACTCGTCTATATTGCGGTTAAACAACGCCAAACGTTAATGAGCACTAGAAATTCTTTTTTTTTCATTTTCTTCTCAAATCACGAGGTAGTCTGCTATTAATTGATGTCAAACAAAAACTAAAATACCCAGTTGATTGCCATTTCATTTAAGAGATGAGAAATTCAAAAAGTCACGGATTTATTGACGTGTCATCGTATTTCAGAATAAGAAAATTGTAATTTACTATCAATTGATTTCTAATTAATTGTATTTTGAAATAATATTATAACCTATTTTCAAAGTTTACAACATAAAATAATTGTTTAAGTAAAATTGATTGAGTAATAAATAAATAAATTATTTCTAATAAATAATATTATATAATTTTTTTAGAATTTAGGAGGTAAAGATATTAAAATTTAATTTTAATTAGACATATTTATTAATTTGTTTATTTTAATCCACAATTTCATCAATTTATGAAATTCAATATTGGAAATTATAAAGATTTTAAAATGGATCGTGCCACAAATATTTATTTATTGAAATATTTTCAAATCGGTTGTATTCGTTTTATTTAGTTTATTTTCGTGGTGTGAATACAGAAATTAGAAATAATAAAAAAGATCCAAAAGCTAATTATTTGTATCGATAGAACCATGTGCATATTTAGGGGGTTTCAATAAAGAAAATAGGAAAATATTTATTGATGTTTTTTAAATAATAAACGTGATCAGATATAAATAAGTGTTTATATTTATTATAATCGAAATAATAAATTATCTTACAATCAGTGGCGTCGGGCAGTGGGGAGGGGGGCACGTTACCCCCTCAAACATTGTGCAAAAAATAAATTTAAACGTGATTAGTTTTGTAACTGAGAACCCAAAAGTAAAAAAAAGCATCTTTACGAATAAATAAATTATTTATTTTGACAAAATTTTTTCCGGGGGTGACGGACCCCCCTACCCCCCAACATAATATATCACTCTAGGTCACTGCTTACAATAATAATTATTATAATAGTAGTAATGTTAGAGAGCTCTAGTGCTGAACAATTAAAATGTTTATTATATAATATATATTGGAATGAAATTTGATCCAATTGGACCATTTCATTATTATTAGTAACGTTGATATTAATAGTATACCTATACAAAATAGAAAATTAACAAGTATGTGATTTAATCATATTATAGATTATGTTATTATTATTATTTATTCTATAAATATAAAAAAACAATTCAATTAAAATATTCTATTTCGGGAAGGGAGAAATAAAATAATAATTATTTTATTTTAATTAACTAAACTAAAATTAATTATTTTAAGTAGGTAATCATGAATGTGAATTTAGTCACTTTTTAATTAGTCAGCTTATAAATTATTGTTATTTGTTTATTTAATTGATTATTAAAAATATTTAAACGAAGAATTAATAATTTTAATATTTATATTAATTTTTATATTTAGAAATAGAGAGCATTAGAATATTTTAATTAAAATTCTATATGCAAGGGCAAGTCAATAAGTCCTTGACTTTTTGAATGAAACATATGTTTTTGGATAAAAAATTATTTTATTTTTCAACCTAGAGTCTCCTTTGAGCTCTATACACTTCGTCCATCGTTTTTCCAATTTTTTTTTATCCCTTCCAAAAAATAACATTTCATCTACGGTTACGAAATGGCTCCAAAACTTGTCTATATTGCGGTTAAACAACGCTAAACATTAATGAGCATATGCAATTCACTTTATTTCATTTTCATCTCCAATCACGAGGTAGTCTGCTATTAATGGATGTCAAACAAAAACTAAAAGACCCAGCTGGTTCAAATTTCAATATGAGTCAGCTGATAGTTGCTTGTTGTAAGAAGCAGTGTTGCCATTTCATTTAAGAGACGAGAAATTCGAGAAGACACGGACTTATTGACCTGCTTGTATAGAATTGGATAATGATATTTGAAAATATAAAGATATAATGCAATATAAAAATATTATTAAATATAATTCCATCAATTACAATCATTACATTTTAATCTAAATCTATATAATATACTTAATCCAGAATTCTAATTTATCACTATTATGCTCAATTCATTAATTAAACATATTTATTTGCTTATATATTATCTAAATTTAGTAAATATTAATATTATTCAATCAATCATTTCCTGTAATAATAATTTAAAATAGTAATTTTCTCATTTACATATTAAATATCTGAATATCTTTTATACAGATGATATGAATGTCTATCCAAAACTTGTAATAATGTTAAATAATATGATTCATTAAAATAATAGATATAATTGAACTGTCAAATTTTGTTTTATTTTTTTCCTTATGATTTCATTATTATTAGTAACGATGATATTAATATCTTATCTATATATTTAATATATTATATAGATTAATAATATTTCTCTGTAAGTATAAATCATCTATTCCCTAGCGTTTAGATGACGTTTGAAATTGGCCTTTATGTATATTTTTCTTATATCTTATATATTAAATATTAATTTAATGCCTCAATGCGAACACAAGTTATAAACAGAAATCGTAATATTAACATTTCTCATTTATATTACGCCTATGCGACTGTATGGGCGAGAAAGATTGGAGGTGACGGGAAGAGGAGGGAGGGGGGAGGGGGAGGGAGTGAATGATGGAAAATAAATATTTATACCATAAATCATTTAATTTAAATATATATATATATATAAGTATATATTCTAATGAATGGATTGAATTGAAAAATAAAATTAATTAATAAAAAAAGTGGGGGTAAATAAGGTATTTGTCGTTGGCATATCGTTAATTATGTTCTTTTTAAGTTAAATAAAAGGACTTTGAGTATATTGGAATTTAGTAGAAACTCTTTATTATCAATGTTAAGAAGTTTTTACCTCTTAAAGTTTTATTATTTAACTTTCAAAAATAAAGTGTAAATATATAGGCTAAATGTCAACGACATGTAATTTTATTTTATATTAAAATTCTATCTATGTATCTAATATAAATATATAAATAATAGACAATGGTGACAACGATTCATCCTAAACAGCACGACGAATTCAAACGGAATACGATTTCTCATGTTCAGTTAAAGTGACATAAAAATCAGTCAACCGGTTTCCGAGTTATAATATATAATACCTAGTTCACCGAGCCGCGGCTCGGTACTTTAAAAAAATTAATCCTTATGAACTATGAATATTTATGATTAAGATTATTATTTAAAATAAATAAACGACAAAATATATGAAACAAGTTCAAATAATTTAAAAGAACGTAATTTAAACAAAAAAGTTATAAAACATCCTACAGCCCTTAAACGAAAAACAGAAAACATATGTATTAATGCACCAAAAGAAAGAAAAGTATGACCTGTGAATATAACATAATATATATTTCGTAATTTGATTACAAAATATTATTAAAAAATAAATATTTTTAATTTTATTTTATTTATAATATTTTGTATTTAAGGAAGCGCTGTCCGCCACCATTTTTTTTATTATTAAATTTCCTATTTTAAATTAAGAAAAAACTAACAAAGATGATTTTTCCCGAGGCTGAAACCTCTACAAATCGATTTTTCTTTATAAGTATTTATCAATGGTGTGAATTTTTAAAAAATCCTTATCTAAGTTACATTTCATTTTATATTTTAAATTTCTATCAGATAGTTTCCGCTTCAGGAAAATTATTTAAATTTGAAACCTAAAGCGGAAACAATGTATAATTTTTTAACAATAAGACACTTTGGCATGGACACAATTCATAATGTGGTTCTTTAATCAATAATAGTGGGTTTTAATTAATAATATAAAGTGAAAAACATAAATCGACCATAAAAAATTATAAAGATAAGTTACCTAAATATTTTGCAAAGAATTATCAAGAAATTAATTGAAATTTAAATAATGACTTTTGTCTTTCGCTAGTAAATTGTTAATTTAATCAGTCCAGTTAACTTACTAATATATTTTGGAAAGATTAAATTTTAAGAAATATCATTTGGAATGAATAAAACAATTCTTATTTTAGTAAATGATTTGCAATTCTGTCCACTTTAGGTCCCTGTCCGCTTTAGGTGACACTTCAATTCAATAAATGCTAAAAATAAAAAAAAATGATAGTATACAAAAAAAATATAACATTTAAAAAATTGGTGTAGGGCAACAATATTTTGTCAGGGGAGGGAATAAATAAATTATATTTTCTTATATTTTTATTGTTTGTGAAATATGTATTGTCAATCATAATAAATATATAATTTTATTATAATATAATAATTACTTATCTTTATACTTTACTTTTTGTTTTCAATGATGTTCTAAAAATAACTATTAAAGTTTCATATTTCACGCGTTAATGACATTTTTCCGTTATTATCAAATGTAAACATTGATTAACTCCAATAGTAAAATATGTATTTAATATAAATAAAAACGTCATATGCATGTGTTATTAAACAAAACGAGATTGTTTTAAAATTCTAAAAAAATATTATTATATTGTAAATGAATTTTCAATTCAATTCAAAATATAACATGAAAATATTTAAATGTTTATAATGTTTATGGGTTATAATAACTGCGTTTCAATATTCACTCACAGTAGTAGCAATATTGTTATCTATTTCAATACAGGTGGCTTTCGTAGAGCTTTCAACAACGTCAAAGTTTGTCGTCACTTACTGCTTTCATTATTTCCGGCAGCGACAAGAGACAGTCACAATACAAACATGGCGTCATCCAATGAATATTTATTATTTCTAAACTCCAAAGGGAATAAATAATATTTATTTAATTTAACACCCTAAAATAATAATAATAATTAATAATATCTGATATTTAAATATTAAAATATAATTTTCAACTTTAATATTATTCTTAGAAGTTAATTTAAGGTAAGGTTAGATTTTCTTTTTCTCTTTGTTTCTTGATTGTTGCTTAAAATCAATAACAGTAATTAAAATATGATTTTAAATTTAAACTATCAATTTATAGCAAACAAATATGGAAACAAAACGAAAAGTTTTCAAAAGAGATTTGTTTTTAGAGGTATAATTGTTTATAAACAAAACAAAACATAAATATATATATTTAAAACCAAAGTTAAAATATTGATTTGTTCGATCTATCCAATATTCCGTTTGATCTTTGAATTTAAATATTTTTTTAAAAATATTTTTCAATTTTAATGTTTTTTTTAAATATTGTTTTTTTAGCTTAAATCAAACTTTAGTTCATCAAAATAAACTTACGTGAACATTTATTCTTGAATAAATATTAATATTTATTTTATTGAAAAAAAGAAACTTCTATAATTTAAATAATTTTCGATGTTCATATTATATTTATACGATTATTATAATCCGAGCGTGCGAATAAGAGCTCATTCAATGTAACAACACCCCCCTCTCCTCTTCATATTTCGTTTTGTCATTCAACATCTGTTTTCTTGCGTATAAATAAATTTATATTTACTAAGAAGAAAGATAAATAAGATTGTTATTGTAACACAAGTAATAAGTAAACACTTTCCATCTCTTTCATTTCTTGATATAGAATGAATAACATGTGTTTAATTTTCATGAGCTCCCTATTGATAAGCTTATTCATTCCACTAGAATACATTAAATGTATGTTATATATAAAATAAATTAACATATGAATTCAATATCAATTGATTGAATGGATGGATGAGTTAGCATTAAAATAGCTGGCTATTCATAATAAAACAATAGAATAACTTGTTTGGGACTATATTAATATTAATTTTTTCATAAATTTAAAATTATTTTAAAAATTACTATTTATTACGAATATAAATTATATAAAAATGATAATTTTTCATGTACGAAAATAATTTAAGAAACTGTTTATAAATCATAATTATTTTACGAAGTTCATTCTATAAGTAAAAAAAGTCGAATTGGCAGTCGTGGGACTGGCCGACAGAAGTGAAAACTTGTGCGTAAGAAATTTGAAAGCAGACGGAATGCGCACCAGCTTCACGATAAAAATGAAATTTATATACGTATATATATATATATAAAATTCATAATTATTTTTTTCAGCAAACTGATTATTATTACAAAAATATTAAAAATACGATGTGTATGAATATATATATATATATGTCTGTCTGTCTGTCTGTCTGTGTGTGTCTGTCAAATACTCAAAAACTACCCGTCCGATTGCGATGAAACTTTCAGGGATTGTTGTGGGCGTCCCAGGGAAGGTTTTAGTGTAGTTAAATCCAAAATTAATTTATCCAAAATTAATTTAAATAGTAATATTTTGGTAAAAGTCTATTTATGGTTACCATGGTTACATTGAAAAATTTACAATAAATAAATAAAAATAATTGGAAATCTTTTCAAATTATTATTTTGATAAATTTTATTAATATTTTTAATTTTTTTTAAACTGCCAAAAATAACATACCCATAATAATAGTTGTAATAAAAATAAAAATATAAATCACAATGTAAGTAAAATATTGAATCGTTTTATTTATATTGTTTCAATTATTGTTTGAATATTTATTAAATTTATATATAGATTAATTTACATGTTTAAATGTATATTTAATAAATTTATTTATTGATTCTTAATATTAATAATTCCAATTACTTTCTTGAAAATTTTTTTTATTTAACAGCATATTCAGCATATCTCGCAAATTTGAATTGGATTAAATAACATATATTAATTTAAATTAAATTAAATTAATTCAATTATAAATTAAAATTAATAAATAATATTTATTAAACCAGCGAAAGTTTGGCTCTCTTTTGATGGCACCACGTCACGTGTTGGCGCGTGAGATTTCCAGTGTTAAAAAATTAATTCTGGTACTTTCAGCAATTCAATTTTCGATGTTGAGATTTTGATGTTTTTGATGTTATAAATAATTAAATTATAATTTAATTAATTTAATTTAATTTAAATTAATAAATATTATTTAATCAAATTCAAATTTGCGAGATAGTCGAGTGGATAGTGGAGTGTTTGGCTCTTTGTTGATGGCACCACGTCACGTGTTGGCGCGTGAGATTTCCAGTGTAAAAAAATTAATTCTGGTACTTTCAGCGATTCTATCAGGCTGAAATTCTATATATAGCAGTTTTATACAATTATTAATCATGTGAAAAATTATCAAACATATATCTTTATTTTTACGGTCACACACACACACACACACATATTTAAAAATTAATTTATTAAAATATATATTATATAATATATTATATATAGTATATAATTTAATATATATATATATATATATATATTCTGAAATTAATTTTAAATTATATAAATATATTAGAAATTAATTTAATATAATTTAACACATAATAATATATTAAAATATTTTATTTTATATATACATAATTTAGTAATACTGATTATTAATGTAAATATAAATAATAATATTTAATATGGCAAATATGTAAAATTTCGTAAAGAATGTATCAGAAGTTTAGTGTCTAACATTCTGGCGTATTGCGCATGCGTATATCGGTCGGTCGCTCGGTCGGGTCTGGTCGGTGTCGTTTTGGAATCTCACGCGAAATCTATATTTTTTCCCCATCCCGCAAAAGTGCTCAACGCCGCTAAAGAAGTTTTCACTTCAAAAAAAGAAATAGAAATGGCTATAGCTCAAATACGGTTTATTTGATTCTAACAAAATTCAGGCTATTTTTCATCATAATCACCCCCGACAGTTCTGCACTTGTTCCATATTTCTAACAACTTACTAATTCCCTTGGCGAAAAATTTTTACTACCTCGCCAGAGATAGTATTGCGATCACGGAAATTTTCGATGTCAAGATTTTGATGTTTTTATACATTTTGAAGGGCCCTGGGTCATTTTCACTAAGGCTGAGAAAAATGTCTATTTCTGTGTGTGTGGAGGGTGTGTAGACAGGATTACGCAAAAACGGTTTCAGCTAGAATAATGAAATTTGATACACGGGCATTAATCACGTTACAAGTCCCGTAAGGATTTTTAAATCGTTTTTCTCATATTAATTATTATTTCTCATTTGTATGGGTTTGGTTTAGTGAAGAGTTTGGAATGAATGTGTGTAATCCACAATACTTCATAGCACTGCTGCTCTGAAGAAAGTACCTTTCCCTTTTAGTCATTTCATACGAGCGGCTGGGAATGGCAAAGAGACCTACGTAAGCCTTGTAAGCCGAACCTACACAGCAAATAAATACTAGATATATTATTGGTTCTATTATTGCCTCTTTATTGGTTCAATTATTCATTATTATTACCTCCAGAGAAGACACCACAGGGTAGGAGGTAACATCGTTAGCTCAGATTCTCATGGTCCCGGATTCAAGTCCCGGGCCTGGCAAGGAAATTTCTCTAGTTGAGGTCTATGAATGTGCGGAAATAACTTCTCATTATAATATATATATTAAATGATATACAAATGATCATTATCTTCATTCCTAACAAAATAAAGAAACATAAAAAGAAATTTTTTTTTTGTTTTTCTAATAAATTTATTTGTTTCAAACTCATAATTAAATATATATTTTTAATTCATCTGTTTGTTTGTTTGTTTATCCAAGAAGTGAAATGTAAATTGATGATGTTTGTTTTTCTTTGTCCGAAAAATCAAATTATATAAAATAATAAAATGATAATAAAATATTCCGTATACATAAAGAGAAAATAATTTGTTTTGTTGTTTGCCATGATTAGAAAATACAAAGCCTCTCCCTCCAATCACATCTCTATCTACATTAAAAACATAATTAATAAGGGAAGATGTGCAAGCTGACACAAATAAAAATAAATTCAACCAATAAGTCAAGTTATTTTGTTTTTTACCGACCGACGATAGTAAGGGAGGTATTGTTTTCACACCAAATTTCACATGTAGAGATTTTTACATATCTCCACGAATCATGCATTTTCTTAACAGAAAAAAGTATTTTTAGCATGTCTGCCCGCCCGTCCGTCCGTCTGTCCATCCGTATAGATGTGTACAGCCTGAACGGCTCAACGGATTTTAATGAAATTTGGTATATTTACTTAATGCATCAGTATGATGAATTGATCAACTTTTGGTGCAAATCCGGAAACCGGAAGTGGTAGTATTAGCGATCGACGATAGGAAGGGAAGGGTTATTTTCACACCAAATTTCACATGAGGAGATATTTTACATATCACCACAAATCATGCACTTTATATTGGTTTTATCCTCGAAAAAATCATCTTTATTAGTCTTTTCTTAATTTAGAATTATATGACGTCATCCAGCCATTCATGACGTCACAGCCTGGTCTTACATATATATATTATAAATAAAATAAAATAAAATTAAAAATATTTATGTTATATCCATATCTGTTTTTTATTACATTAATAGATATATTAAAATTATTTGAAATTGTTTCTGTAGCTGGAAATTAATTTAAGGACCTGGCCACAGGTCAACTTATTTTTTATATATTTTTATTGCCTTCAGAATATTTTGATCAAATTCCATTAATTAAATTAATCAGGTACTTTATATACTATATTTATGAAAATTACTGATAGTTTATATAAAAAATAGTGACAAAACCGGTCTACAAATAAATAAAAAAAAAATTTTTTTCATAAAAGTGTATGAAGGCGCCACAGGGTAGGAGGTAACATCGTTGGCTCAGATTCTCATAGTCCCGGATTCAAGTCCCTGGCAAGGGAATTTCTCTAGCTGGGGGTCTATGGGACGGAGTAAACCCAGACAATTTGGAAAGCTACTTGATAAAAAGTAGCGCCTCCGATCAAGAAAATCAAGGTAAATGTTGATGGGACCCGTTCTACTGATCATAGAACACCTAATTAATATAACCAACTTGATAGGTACTGTCCTTGCGTACGATGTACAAAAGTCAGAGGTTTTTTTTATTACCATCTGATCGTCCGTCTTTTCGATGGTTTTCCTCTCTTCCTTTTGTTCCCCATGGGATACCATTCATTTCTATTAGTAAATAAGTTGACCTGTGGCCAGGTCCGAACCGACCGACGGTTTGAAATAAATTAATTTCCAGCTACAGAAATAATTTCAAATAATTTTAATATATCTATTAATGTAATAAAAACAGATAGGCATACATAAATAATAAATATAAACATTTTTAATTTTATTTTATTTATAATATATATGCAAGACCAGGCTGTGACGTCATGAATGACTGGATGACGTCATATAATTTTAAATCAAGAAAAAACTAATAAATATGATTTTCCCGAGGATAAAACCAATACAAAGTGCATGATTCGTGGTGATATATAAAAAAATCTCCTTTGGTGTGAAAATAACCCTTTCCTTCCTATCGTCGATCGCTAATACTACCACTTCCGGTTTCCGGAATTGCACCAAAAGTTGATCAATTCATCCCACTGATGCATTAAGTAAATATACCAAATTTCATCAAAATCGGTTGAGCCGTTCAGGCTGTACACATCTATACGGACGGACGGACAGACGGACGGACAGACGGACGGACAGACATCATGCTAAAAATACTTTTTTCTGTTTAGAAAATGCATGATTCGTGGAGATATGTAAAAATCTCCACATGTGAAATTTGGTGTGAAAACAATACCTCCCTTACTATCGACGGTCGGTAAAAAGTTAATGTTGTCCACATTTACCTTCTTCCATGGTATATTATACCCTCTTCCAAGATATATTATATATATACTTATATTTAAATTATAAATTCTTTATAATTTAATCCTCTTGAAATTACAATACTTGTTTAATAGTTTGAGTAATTTGAAGAGATTCAATTTGATCATCCTATTTTATTTCAAGCAAATAGATTTGCAAATGGAACTCATCTGGACAATATAATCTTTACTGATGAGTTGACATATCTTGTAAATTTTGGATTAAAGTATATAAAGTTTAATGCTAACGGATAAGGAAAATGTCCAATATTTTTTCAAATCCATCTCCCTCCCCCCTTACTTCCGCAATAATCCTTCCACACCCACTATGTGTGTTTATTATAAGCTTTTAGCAGATACAGCTGAACTAATATTTAAATATTACATGAATTTATACAACATAAAAGGATTATTTATTTCAAATATTAACAATATAACTGATTTTATAAGATCTCAACATCTTCAGTATGAAACTACTATGTATGAGTATAATAGAGAAATAATGAAAGTTTGGACTTAAAATTATTATTTCATAAAGAATTTCATTAATATTTGATTAGATGTTTTTTTTCAAATACAAAATGAGTAATTAATTTAATATTCAAAAAGTTAATAAGATAGTCGTTTCATTTATCATTAATTTATTCATTAAACTATTCAATTAAACAAAACAAAACAACAACAAAAAAAAAAAACTTTATATATTTTTTTTCTTTTTCTAAAGTTATTTTCTTTTTTTTTTCTTTTAATTAAAAGCACAATTCAAGAGTCAAAAAAAGAAAGAAGGGATGAGGCAGAGACGTTTTTATCAAAGTTAGGTATTAACTTTTGATTAAATATAATTCACATTCACCCATCCTCTTTTTTCTCTTTTTTTCCATTTCTTTAATTTTTTTTTAAGCTTTTCCAATAATTTCCTAGCAAGTATAAATTTAACTTTTACAGTTTTATCCTATTTTTATATATATATATATATATATATGTGTATAATCAATATATATATTTTATACTTGAAAATAATTTAAAATTATTTTTTACATTTAAAACTATTATTTTTTGTTCTTTTAAATTCCCAAACTCTTTTCTGTCGTAGACCCCTTGCCATGTTTTTCTGTTTTGGGTAGACCCCCTAAATTGATTTTGATTTTTTATAAAAACATTTTACCCTTTTTTAGAGCCTTATAGAAAAATCAAAAATGTTTCAAAAGCCTATACCCTTAAAATAACGAATTTTTCAGTAGCATCCTTGGAGGAGGATTTAGAATAATTGAGTAGTTGGTACAAATAATAGTTAAATCAGTGCTTCCCAACCTTTTTTTATGCCATTCCCCACTAAAGTCCTTCTAAAATTCTTGTGCCATAAAAATAATTTTTAATATTAAAAAATTAAATTTCTCAATTAAGAAATTTAAATGATAGGAAGAATCACTTGAAAATTGTTAACGAAACACCGTAATTTTCAAAATGTATAATGAAAATCTAAAATTCAAATTCGAAATTGGTTCCAATTTGGTTATTTTCAAGTCTAACGTTCTGTTGATATAACATCGAGTCCATTTTCGGAATGCCCCCTCTGGGGCGTGAGGGAAACACAGAGTTAAATAGTAAAAATTGATTGGATAAAAATTAAATTTGAAATCTACTTCAAAGAAAACCTTTGTGTTTTGATAGAAATGAATTGAAATATTGAATCTTGACACATTTTGTATTTTGAGTCAAGATTCATCATTTCAATTCATTTCTATCAAAACACAAAGGTAAAATCTTTTCCCTTTGAAGTGAAATGATGAATTTCATTTTATATATTACATATATTCTATGAAAACTGCTGTAGGGATTTAATAAAATATAAATCTATCTTTTGAAAAAATTTATTTTTGTTTTTTTCTTAATTAATTTGATTAATCAGCATGTGTGTTAATAAATATCAAATATTAAATTCATACCTCATACGTGTTTTTGTAATTCTGAATTTAATTAAAAATATAATTATTAATTAATATATATGATCTTGTAAATACTCTCTCTCTTTTTCTTTTGCAAATTTTATTTAGCAATTAGAATTAAAATTTAAATATTTTAATAATTTCTTAAAACTTTAATTTATACAAATCGCTCTATTTTAATAAAAAATGTAAATGAATTTATTTATTAATATTTAATATTCTATTTATAATATTTTGTATACATAAGAACGTAATAATACCTTTTACCTTTTTTTAGAGATATATTGAAAAAAAAATCAAAACGCGTGGACCCCCAAAAACCCCCGTAGACCCCCATTTTCATTTCATGGATCCCCAAATTTGTTATTCACTGGAGGTGGTTGAAATAAACCCCCAGGGGGTAATATAGACCACTTTGGGAGCCTATGTTTTAAATAAATAAATATACCACGGTTAAAATTTTTTAGAAAATTATTTATAATATATATAAGATATATATAATTATTAAACATTTAACTAAACTGTCTCTTAGAATTATGTTAAATTATAATCATCTTGTGAGGGAGATAATTTCCTTCCATGGTTGCTAGAGCATAATGAATTTAGACAAAAAGAATATCTTTAACAAGATTGAAGGGGATTTTCAACTCGATTAGCTTCTAAAGAACTAAAATTATTTAAAGATCGAGTTTGAAAAATTATAAGAATATAACTAAAAATATTCTCCACTCCACTTTTAAAAATTCTAAAAACAAAATATTTAATATTTAATCATATATGAATCAAGTTATTATGAGTTTATATGGAAAATGATAAGAAAATAATTATGTTCGATAATTTAGAATAACCAAAGTGTATTTTTCATATTTATTTTTTATTTTCATTACTAAATAATATTTAAAAATATATAATTATATTTGATATAATGTTAGTATTATAAATTTTACCTCTCTGTTACATACAATTTGATTGAATATGATTTCATCTAGAAAAAAAATAATAAATAGAGATAAAAATAAATAAATAATCAATAATCAATTTCAAAAATAAATTGGGGATGTTATAAGTAATTTCAGCGTTTTACAAAATAAATATTGATCTTTATGCATTTCTAGACATAATTAGTCATAAAATAGAGATGGTTGTGATTGGCAGGACATGTGGCAAGAATGGGAGAAATATATTTAGGGGGAGACCAATATTTGGAAACGCTCGGTTGGAAGATCATCGACCCGGTGTACTGATAATGTAGAAAGGGACATAAGAGAGATGGAAGAATATAGGAGTTGGATGGTTGCAGAAATGTGGTTGCTGTGGCCAAAAACTTCCGTGTTCCATATAGCCACAATAAAAAATAAGTTGACCTGTGGCCAGGTCCGAATCGACCGACGGTTTGAAATAAATTAATTTCCAGGTACAGAAACAATTTCAAATAATTTTAATATATCTATTAATGTAATAAAAAACAGATAGGCATATAACATAAATATTTTTAATTTTATTTTATTTATAATATATATATGTAAGACCAGGCTGTGACGTCATGAAGGGCTGGATGACGTCATATAATTTTAAATTAAGAAAAAAACTAATAAAGATGATTTTTCTCGAGTATAAAACCAATGCAAAGTGCATGATTCGTGATGATATGTAAAAAATCTCTTCATGTGAAAAATTTGGTGTGAAAATAACCCTTTCCTTACTATCGTCGATCGCTAATACTACCACTTCCGGTTTCCGGATTGGCACCAAAAGTTGATCAATTCATCCCACTTATGCATTAAGTAAATATACCAAATTTCATCAAAATCCGTTGAGCCGTTCAGGCTGTACACATCTAGACGGACGGACGGACGGACGGACAGACATCATGCTAAAAATACTTTTTTCTGTTAAGAAAATGCATGATTCGTGGAGATATGTAAAAATCTCCACATGTGAAATTTGGTGTGAAAACAATACCTCCCTTACTATCGTGGGTCGGTAATGAGCTGTAACCAGGCACAGAACCGACCGACAATTTGAAATAAATTAATTTTCAAACAAAATTATATATATATATATATATATATATATATATATATATTTATATAAAGTATAAAAAAAATATTTTTAAAACTTGAATTAAAATGACTAAATTATATTATCTTGGTTTTTATTTTTAGTTTACATTAGTTACTCAATTATTAATTACTATTATATTTTAAGTGAAAAATTTCCGACAATGAATATAAATTAATACTTTGTAAACTACCACTTCCAGTTTCCGGATAAACATCAAAAGTTGATGAATTCATGGTACTGATGCATTAAGTAAATATATCAAATTTTATCAAAATCCGTTGAGCCGTTCAAGCTGTACACGTCTATATGGACACACAATGGACAGACGGACAGACATCATGCTAAAAATAATTTTTTCTGTTAACAAAATGCATGATTCGTGGAGATATGTAATGTGAAATTTGGTGTCGTTCGGTAAAATGGATCACAAGTTATTTTCCAAAAGAATTAACAAAGAAACTTAGTAATAAATTTATAATCAAATAGTTATTATATTTTTTTATTATAAATATGTTATTTTAACTTTATATATTTTTCAATAATACAATAATAATAATAATATAACATGAGTAATTATATCAAAAATATGAAATTATTATTTATTAAAATTGGTAGACAGATAAAAAAATTTTTATCTCATTTTTTTACTATCTCGCCAGAGATTGCGATCACGAAAATTTTCGATGTTGAGATTTTGATGTTTTTATACGTTTTGAAGGTTCCTGAATCATTTTCACTAAGGTTGAGAAAAATGTCTGTGTGTGTGTATGTGTGTATGTGTGTATGTGTGTGTGTGTGTGTATGTATGTAGGCAAGATTACGCAAAAACGGTTTGAGCTAGAATGATGAAATTATGGACATTATTCAAAATTCATAGTTTTCTATCAACTTTTGAGAAATGTAGCTCAACCGGAAGAGGGTCATTACCTACAACGTTTTGATTTTTTTTCCTCTAAAGTGACCGTAAAAATAAAGATATATGTTTGATAATTTTTCACATGATTAATAATTGTATAAAACTGCTATATATAGAATTTCAGCTTGATTGATTCGCTGAAATTACCAGAATTAATTTTTTAACACTGCAAATCTCACGCGCCAACACGTGACGTGGTGCCATCAACAAAAAGCCAAACATGCGCTGGTTTAATATTTATTATTTATTATTTATAATTTATAATTAATTAAATTTAATTTAAATATAATATATTATGTTATTTAATCCAATTCAAATTGCGAGATAGTCGAGTGGAGACACTCCAGCTAATTTTCTCTTTATCTTTAGAGAGAATAATAATATTTTTCTAGAATTTATTTTTTTATCCAATTATAATATACAAAACAAATGAATGGAAAATAAGAATGAATAGGAGTGGTTACTGAGAATGTTGGAAGTGGTAAGAGTATAGTTATGTATATATATATATATATATATATATATACATCTACAAATAAATAAATCTAAATCTTTAAGATTTAGATTTATTGACAAACAAAAAACAATATTTAATTTAATAAAAGATTCAAGAAGTGAAAAGGAAGAAAGAATATTTACTTAATATCTATTCTATAAGATGGTTTTTATCACACTATTCAGAAAGTAGCAAGCGTTTTGTAATAAAAAAATGAACCAGATTGAATACAACCAATTTTATTAGATACTTAAAATCTAAACTTAACTTTCTCTTCTTTAACATAAGCCTCCAAATAAATTCAAGCACTATAACATATTGCTTTCAAAATACTGTCTGACGATCTGTTATGGGTTTTTTTAAGCTCATCACACATCGAAGCGCTAGGATGGTTGTATAATATAATATACTATTGTGAAACTTGAAAAAAACATGGAAGGGCGATTCAGAATAAACTTTGTTGTCTTCTGGTGTTTGTATTTCTCCAATGAGAAAATGCTTTGCACTCCCAAAGTTTGAATAACAAATGAGCTTATGACCAAAGTTAAGAGGATGTTTTTGATTTCAACCAGCCTGGACTTGGCTTCTAGAGAATTTTATCTGTTCTGATCCGTTTTTTTGTCACTTGCTATGCTGAAGGTATTCAAAATTAAATCATCTTTTAAATCAAACTTGTTCAAACTTTTTGTCATGAGGGTCGGAATGAAATACATAAATATTGAAAAAATTCATTTTTGGAAATACTTCTAATTTTCAACTCTTCAAATATTAAGTATTCATATAAAATGAGAGAAAACAAATTTTTTTATATAAACTACAAAAACTACTTATTCTAAAACAATTAGTCTATGGAAAACCTATTGCAATGCCATAAGTAGCACGTTTGAAAATTTTGATTGCCCACAGAAAGACAAAATTATTTTTTTAATAATTATAACTTTTTTTAATAGAAATGAATTAAAATGAAACAATTCATATTATAATTATAATTTATGAAATTTGTAGTAATTTATTTATCTATCTTAATAGATTAAATCGGCAAATTGTGCATTTTATTATTGAAATGTCGCTTCAATTCCCGCGCAGTATAAAAAGATCCATGATAAATACAGTGTATGCAGTTTGGTGTTTGGACTTCTATTAATGTCATTGAGTGTTGTTGCCATACAAATGGCATCATTTACTTTTCTTGACTTTTGTATTTTTCATGTCTGTCTGTTTCTTTGGGAAATTGTGAAGTTATAAACTCAAAATTGATTAAGGTGATTAAAATATTACCAGAATATTCTTATATGCTCTTATTTTAATATATGCTGTAAATTTTATCAATATTAATTAAAATAAAAACAAAAGTTATTTTTTTATAATTTATCTCAAGCTTAACAAAGTTTTACTTTGCCCATAGAGATAGTTGGAGAATAGTGCCAGAATTGCAATCTTTTTCTAGAATTTAACACAGAATTATCAAAAAAGAAATTGTAAGTGGTTCACAGTATTATATATAAATTTTGCTTTTTGGTCATTAACTGTAAGGGAGTAAGAACTCTATAAAAAAACTTTTGTCAATATCAATGGAAGACACGTCCATTTCGATATTTCACCAGTAGTATTCCAACGTACATATTAACAACAGTACATAATCTCTCGAAATAATTTACAAGAATTTAGTGGAAATTACATTGAGGATATCTTAATACTTTCTGAAATTTGTGGACATCATCTTAGATAGAAAGAAAGTTATTATAAGTAATTATAAAACAAGAAGGATTTCTTTTAAAAATGTCGAAATGTGAATTTGACTAAAATTCAGTTCAATATTGAAAATTATATGAGTCCACACAACTACACACTAAAATCAATTAAAGAATTTCCATACAATAAAAATAAACTGGAGTGTCTCCACTCGACTATCTCGCAATTTGAATTGGATTAAATAACAAATAATATAAATATAAATTATATATATATAAATTAAATTAAATTTAATTAATTAAATTATAAATTAAAATTAATAAATAATATTTATTAGACCAGGGCGTGTTGGGCTCTTTGTTGATGGCACTACATCACGTGCTGGCGCGTGATTTGCAGTAATAAAAAATTAATTCCCGAACTTGAAACGATTCAATCAAGCTGAAATTCTATATATAGCAGTTTTATACAATTTTATACAATTTCAAACATTTATCTTTATTTTTACGGTCACTTTAGAAGAAAAAAAATCAAAACGTGGTAGGTAATGACCCTCTTTCGGACGAGCTACATTTCTTAAAATTTGATAAAAAACTACAAATTTGGAATAGTTAGGATATAATCAACTGATGAACCGTGTTTAAACACCTTTCCTCTTAAACATTCTTTAAATCAACTCTCCCTCTCTCAATTTTATTTCAACCCATTCTCTCCTCCAGTTCATAACCAACTACAAATTTGCTATCTTTTTCTACCCCCCTTAGATATTCTGGACCCTCCATATCCTAATAAATGTCTCATTCCACGTCCAAACTTTACCAAAAATTAAAATATCCGTCTCTACAAATTATATAAAAATTTAAATTTAATATAAAAAATTTAAACAACGAATCTTTAGAGTAATTAGATTCCATATATATGGTGTAATTCTATACTGTTTCATAACATTTGACATTTCAAACAAGGAAATCTAATTATTATTTCAAAGAGCCTTAATATTAATTGAATTTTAAATAGTATAATTATCTTAATGCTTTCTACTCCCAGGATAATTGAAAATTGATATTTTATATACAATATATATATATATATATATATATATAAACAAGCAATATTTGTAATATATATTGTTAATCATTTGTATTCATATTATATTTCTTTATACTTGTAATATTATTATATATATTATATGATTGATTGAATTGAAATGGTTTCATTCAATTTGTTTCAATATCTCATTCATTTAATTAATTTGGATTAAATCTAAAAGAGCATTATTCATTTTAAAAGTATATACATACGAACGTAGAATACAAGAATTCACTTATTGTAATAAAATTTATTTTCTCTTATTTGTTCGAAGAAAGGAGTGGTTATATGGCTTATTAAATAACTAAAATAAAAATGGAAAATAAATAAATAAAAAAATTACTTAATAAAAAAAAACTTTTTAAAAACAAGCTTTTATTTAAATGCACTAAAAAGGAAAAAATAATGTCTCGACGTACACCACGGTTTGCTTACAAATTAATTATAACTAAAAAATGAAAGCGTGGGCGCCAAACATGCAGGGAAAACCGCAAATTCTACTTCAAATAGACATAGTTGTAGTTTTCTCCAGTATCTTTATTCTAAGATAGTTGGAGTGGAAAAGAAAAAAAAAACAAAAATGTTTGTGCATATACAATGAAATGTCCTTCGTATTATTTTCCTTTCCTTGCATATTTGGCGCCCACGTTTTCATTTTTTAGATATGATTAATTGTAAGCAAATCGTGGGGTGTGTGGAGAAATTATTTTCTCCTTTTTAGTGCATTTAAATAAAAGCATGTTTTTAAAAAAGTTTTTTTTTATATTTTTTTTTATTTCCTAATTTTTGGTTAATCATTAATAATTCATTAAACCTTTAGTAGATATTATAGTAAATATATATATTATATCTTTAAATCAGTATATTTTTATAAATATTTATTTGATATTGATATTTCTCTTTTTCAATTTTCTCTCTCTCTTTCTCTTTAATCTTTCCTGCAACAGATTGCCCATTTTCCAACATCTTCAATGAGAGATTAAATCAAACATAGATGAACAGGATCGGATGTAAGATACAAGAGGACAAAAAGAGCACTTGGACGACAGTTGTGATGAAGTGTACAAAAGAATACAATAATACCATGCACAATATAACCAGGTTTTTTCCAGTATACTTTATTCTAAGAAAAGAAACAAATATATTGCTAGACAAAAAACGATACCTTTAAGGATTCCCAAAAACGGATTTATATTAACTAAAAAAATACTACAATGATACTTGAATTAGGTCAAAAAGGTAAAGGAAATAAATTAAATATAAAAAAATTGTATCCAATTGGACCAGAAAAAATACCAAATCGTATAGCTATAAAAAATAGAAAATTAACACGTATGTGATTTGATCATTATTTTAATTATTAAACTTATTTTATTATTATTATTTATTCTATTAATATAAAAGACAATTCAATTAAGATATTCTATTTCGTGAAGGGAAATAGAAAATAATAATTATTTTATTTTAATTAAACAAACTAAAATTAATTATTTTCAGTTTGTACTCATTTATGTGAATTTAGTCACTTTTTACACTTTTTAATTAGTAAGCTTCAGTGGCGGACTAAGGCTAAAGTGGGCCTTGGGCACGTAATTCCAGGCCTATTTTTCAGTTCGGACACATACGCGTACTTCGTAAACCTAATTTTCGGGGCCCAAAAATTACGGGCCCTAGGCACGTGCCTAGGTTGCCTAGGCCTTAGTCCGTCCCTGGTCAGTTTATTAATTTAATGTTATTTGTTTATTTAATTGATTATTAAAAATATTTAAACGAAGAATTAATAATTGTAATATTTATAATAATGTTTATATTTAGAAATAGAGGGCATTAGAATATTTGAATTTATTAAAATTCTTGTATAAACAAGGGCACGTCAATATGTTCGTGACTTTTGGAATAAATCACAGGTTATTGGATGAAAAATTATTTTATTTTTCAAAGTAGTCTCCTTTGAGCTCTATAAACTTCGTCCAACGTTTTTTTAATTTTTTTATTCCTTCCAAAAAATAAGATTTGTCGAGGACATCAAAATAGATATTTGTTTGTGAGATGATTTCATCGTTCAAGTCATATCTCTTTTCGCCGAGCCATTTCTTCAGGTTTGGAAACAATAAATAGTCACTCGGGGCTAAATCCGGAGAATAGGGGGGATGAGGGGGCAATTCGTACCCCAATTCATTTCATGAAAATCCACAATTTTCTATTTTATTCTCAAATCACGAGTTAGTCTGCTATTAATGGATATCAAACAAAAATTAAAAGATCCAGCTGGTTCAAATTTCGAAAGGAGTCGGCTGATAGTAGTTACCTGCTGACAGGAGCAGTGTTGGAATTTTATTTAAGAGATGGGAAATTCAAAAACTCACGGAGAACCTGTCCTCGTATATAAATTAACTTACATTTTACTTAAATTTTAAATAAATTAATTAAGTAAAAATAAATGAATAAGGATGAAAAATATATGATTAACATAATAAATATCTTAAATTTTTCAGGAATATATATATTTTGAATGATCGATTGTTTTATTTTTTTTGTTTAATTAAATATAAATAATCAAATTTGTTCTATTTATCTAAAATAATAATTTAGAACATCTCAAGTGTAAAATAATTAAATTTCATTTTATATATTTTAAACCACTCTTAAAAATTAAAATTCTATTTCTTAAAAAATGGATCATCTAATTTTGATCTATTTTCAACTTAAATTAATAATAATTAACGATGAGAAAAGAATAAAGAAAAAAAATGGTGGCCAATTATTAAATTATATAAGAGATTATTCTGAATATATTCATTGTCTTTTTTAAATTAAAAAATATTGATTAAATTTTGGCCTTGAATGATTTATTTCAAGGAATGGAATAAGTAAAAAAAAAAGAAGTCATCCCTTTAACTTTAAAATCAAATGAAATAGAAATGTTTTTTTACAAGTGACATATATTTATGTATCAAATTTTCAAAGGCACAAATGACATTATTATACCCATTGTCAAGTGAATATTTTGGATATGATATTACTACGAATATATATGTAGGGAATTTCGTTGTCTAGGGGTTGTTTAGCAAAAAATATCTGTTTTGTTTAAATGGTTGCAAAAATATCGTTTTATTGAATAAAGATGAACAAGATAAAAATACAGTGTAAAAATAAATGAAAATGTAACTTCTTCGTTTCTTGAATACTTCTGGCGATGTACAAAGGACTGTAAAGTGTCGACTGTAAAAACTATAAAACTAAAACTTAAACTGAAACTGTACAACTAAACTCGAATCGTGCCGGTGTTCCTTTTAAAAGGAAGTCCAAACAGCTGGAACTCGGTTTCTATTGGTCGGTGGCGTGGAGTGGGAGAATGGCGGCGACGGTGATGGTAGCGCATGGTGGGGGGGCGGCGACGGCGTCTGGGGCGCTCGCTGCTTGGAGCGGCGTTGAGAGGAAGCACCAACTCCGACGATATTGTGGTTGAGAATGGCCGACCCTGAGGCAGTAAGATGTGCCAGGCTTTTGATGATTCGGACGGTGATGAGCCAAAAGGCTCCATTCCCACATTCGGCCGTCCTGCGATGTATTCGGCCTCGAATACGTTAATCTTCTTTTCCTTATCTCTCCACTTCGCCTTCGTTTTTCGATATTTATCGATTTTTTTCTTCACGTAAAATAGTATATCTTGTGATTTGGATAAATCATTTATGCCTGTTTCTAAATTTAAATCCACATTAAAATCTTCATTTTCTTTATTTAAAACACTATCTTCAGTTTCAACTTTACTTGCAGTTTGTGTTTTATCATTATCGTTAAAACTTTCTTCTTTAATTTCGTCTAATTTTAAAAGGACATTTGCTAAATTTAATTTTGCTTCTTTATTTCCTTCATTTGCTTGTTTTTCATAAATCACTTTTGCCAATTTTAAAACTTCCCACGCCAAATTTAAATTAGGAACGTCACCTTCTTCATTGTCTTTCTCACCATCTTCACTTTCAGGCATTGTTTCATCAAGATAAAAAATTTTATCATTGGGATCAATCTCTTCTTCACGAATTGTTTTATTGCGATCTTCTGAAGTGCTTTCATCCTTATCAACTTCCATTGATTCATCGTCATTTACTTTATCCTCTTCATTAACTTCACTTTCGGTCTTTTTTTCATTATCAGTCGTTAGAGATTCTTTATCTTCATTCTTTTCTTCTTTGACTTCCTGTTTTTCAGTCTCTCCTTTTTTATTAGATTCTTTCTTTTCAGTCTCTTCTTTTTTCTTAGATTCTTTCTTTTCAGTCTCTTCTTTTTTCTTAGATTCTTTCTTTTCAGTCTCTTCTTTTTTACTAGATTCTTTCTTTTCAGTCTCTTCTTTTTTATCAGATTCTTTCTTATCAGTCTCTTCTTTTTTATCAGATTCTTTCTTATCAGTCTCTTCTTTTTTATTAGATTCTTTCTTTTCAGTCTCTTCTTTCTTATCAGTCACTTCTTTTTCTTCTTCTTCATCATCTTCGTCCAGTGTACATAACCAAGATAGAATGTTACCTCTGATTAGTTCGTCGCTGTCTTGCTCAGGAAGATTGAGTATATTAGATGTTCGACGTAGTTGCTTACTGGTAAGTTTTTCCTTTAATTCTTCATTTTTCTTTTCGTATTCCTCAGAACCTTCAACAAAGTTGAACCCTTCAAAGTTGAGTAGGGTTTTTCTACTGAGGCGGCATGTTGCGTCACCCGTTATTATCGTTTTTAATCCTTTCAATTCATATGGTTTGGCCTCATTGATGTTTTTTGCGATTTTTGGAAAAAAAAACAAATTCAACATCTTAATATATTTTTATTTCTTTAATCTTTACTGTATTAAATCTTGTATTTTCTTTCTTGCTGATTATTCACAAAAAAATCTTGAAAATGAATAAGTTTCCAATCTTAAATCTTGTATCTTTTCCTTGACAATTATTCACAAAAATCTTGAGAGTAAATAAATCTTCAATCTTGAATCTTGTATCTTTTCTTTAGAATTATTCACAAAAATCTTGAACGTGAATAAGACATGAATCTTGAATCTTGTATCTTTGCTTGAAGATTATTCACATAAAATCTTGAGAGTGAACAAGTCTAGGAATCTTCTTTTGCCCGAACGATAAACGAGTTGTTTTCAATCCCGGACGAGCCCCCAATTTGTAGGGAATTTCGTTGTCTAGGGGTTGTTTAGCAAAAAATATCTGTTTTGTTTAAATGGTTGCAAAAATATCGTTTTATTGAATAAAGATGAACAAGATAAAAATACAGTGTAAAAATAAATGAAAATGTAACAAATGTGTCAAATCAAAAAAATCAAAAAATTATTACGACGATTTTAATAAAATTAATAATTTTACATTTAAACATTGTGTTCTTTTGTAAATATTTGAAAATTTTTCTATAAATTATTATTATTATTATTATTTTCAGTGGCGTAGCGTGATCTATTATGTTGGAGGGGGGGGGGCTACGGGGTGGTCCGGGGGTCTACCCCAGAAAAAATTTTGACAAAATAAATAATTTATTTATTCAAACGTTTAGACTATGCTTATACGTAATTTAAAGATGTTTTTTTTCTTTTGGGTTCTCAGTTACAAAACTAATCACTTTTAAATTTATTTTTTCCACAATGTTTGGGGGTACGTGCACCCCCCCCCCCCGGCCCGACGCCACTGGTTATTTTGTTTAACAGAATAATATACGTTAAATATTTAAATCTATATAAGTGGATCCAAAAGAGAAAAGATTGAAACGTGCCGAGTATATGCGTGAATATAGGAGAAAAAAGCTTGGGACAGAAACTGTTGATGAAACTTTAGCACATCATACCAGAGAAACACAACAACGGTCAGCAAGCACTAAAGCAAATACAATTAAATGAACAATCTTCGGAAGTTTTAAATGGACGCCATACTGTGCATTCACAACAAATGCGAGAAGTGTTTGAGATCACAAACATACATACATACGACGGAAATTATTATTATAGATTAGAAGCCGTCTGTCCCTCTAAGAAGAGTTTTATGCCGCCGGGAAATAAATAATTAAATAAGAAATGACAAAGTAATAAAAAAATTAAACTAGAGGTAATATTTATTAAAAGATAATGATTGATATAATATTAACAAATATTTTTTGATATTTTTTTATTAACTATTGATTATTTATTTAAATTCGTTGTTTTTGAAGAATTCCTATTTGTTGTATAGTATATAAATTTAAAAGCCCAGATTTAATATATTTATTTATTTATATTTCATTACATTAATCATTATTATTATTTTTTGCGGATAGACGAAGAGCTTTAAAGAGAAATTATTAATTATTTAATTTCCCTAGGCCCGAAATCGAGTTTCAGTGTGGTAGACTGTCGTGCTAACCACTAAACCACTAAAGCGTCTTATTATTATT
This sequence comes from Labia minor, assembly GCA_963082975.1. Classification (NCBI taxonomy): domain Eukaryota; kingdom Metazoa; phylum Arthropoda; class Insecta; order Dermaptera; family Spongiphoridae; genus Labia; species Labia minor. The sequence continues at coordinate 58,853,021 of OY720346.1, forward strand.
ATTTTATATTATAAACTTTTTGTGACTTGGTGAAGTTTGAACTTACATCTTTATGTTTAGCAGTTCAGCATTTTACCATTGAGTTACGCTTTGAATAAATTATAATTAATTATATAAAAAAAATTTTAACAACCAAAACAATTGCCAATTAGTGAGATCTATTCCATGAATTTCATCTCATTATAATATATATATATATATATATATATAATCAAATAATATTGTCATTATTATTATGTTGTTAATGTCCCTTTAGTATTAAAACATCCCCAGGTTTTTGAAAATCAAATATCAAATAAACATCTAATAAATGAATTAAATTTTAATTAAATATCTAATTAATAACTGTTTATAAGTCACAATATTTGTATTTTTTCTATATTATTTATATATTTGCATAGATATATATTATATTTAAAGAGTTACTCCATCCAAACCTCTTCGTCATTTTATCAAATTAATTATACTTATTTATAAATTAAATTTATATTTAAAAATCAATCAACAAATTAAATTACCATTTTTTTAAATCAAAAATATTTATTTAGATAAAAAATAATAAATTGTAGTTATTAATAAAAATTGATTAAATTTAAAATAATTAGATTTGTATTTTAAAATTAGATGTGCAATCAAAATTGATTTATTATTATTATGATTATTAATTTGAAATTTTATTTTGTTTCAGAATTACATATTAGCAAATTGGTGAAATAAAAACAATTTATTTTTTACACGGGTATGCTGAAATTTCGTTATGGATAGTTTTATTAAATAAACTAAAGGACAATGGATGATGGTAAGTTTTAAATTTAAAAAAATATATTTAGATATTTATAGTATATAGGTGTATATTAATTTTATTCCTATGTGTGTGTATGTAGACAAGATGACGCAAAAACGGTTTGAGCTAGAATAATGAAATTTGGTATACGGTCATTATTCAAATTTGTAGTTTTCTATCAACTTTTGAGAAATGTAGCTCAACCGGAAGAGGGTCATTACCTACCACGTTTTCATTTTTTTTCCTTTAAACTGAGTAAAAATAAAGAAATTCAGAATTTCAGCTTGATTGAATCGCTGAAAGTACCGGAATTATTTTTTTAACACGTTGACTGCAAATCACGCGTCAGCACGTGAAGTGGTATCATCAACAAAGAGCCAAACACGTGCTGGTTTAATAAATATTATTTATTAATTTTAATTTATAATTTAATTAATTAAATTTAATTTAAATTGATAATATATCTTAATTAATCCAATTCAAATTTGCGAGATAGTCGAGTGGAGACACTCCAGATTTTTTTTAATGAGGTTTAGAGTACATTTATATATATATATATAGGGTGCTCCAAAAAGATCTGACAATTGTAAAGAAAAGCAAAACAAAAATTTAAAGTTCGTCCAGTTTGTGAGGTTTATTTTAGTAAAATCTCGAATAATCTCGCCCCTTGAAAGAATAGATTTGACAAATTAATTAACACACGTATTACTAATTCTTAGTATTCCAGATAAGCTTGTTTTTAGTAATTTTCTCAAAAACTAACGATTTTGATTAAAGCTTATTTAAACCCTGTTTATACAATGATAGTGATTCAGAAGAATGAATGACATAAAACCAGCATAAGTTTTCTTTTTACATATGCATTTAGTAAAAATTATTTGTATAAAATTAAACAACAAATATAGGAAAAAAGTTTACATAATCCTGAGTTTTATTTTAAACAGCTATGATATATATACTGATTTTTTTTTTTAATCAAAATAAAATTTGAATTAGCCTGACTGTCATTTGATAAGAAAACTTACGCTTGTGTTGGTTGTAAATCACTCTCGCTAAAACTCTGTAAAAGGGCATTAAATATAAACTACTATAAATGGTGGACAGATTCAAGTTTAACAATAAATAAATATATGGTATATATATTTGAAATACGCGTAGATCTCATTTCAATGACATATTTTATTTATTATTTTATATTAAACAAATTGAATTTCTTTCAAATTTGAAAATATCTAACCTATTCATCTGGTTTATGTAATCTGAAAGTGATTTATATACTTTCATTGTATATTTTAATGAATATACTTTATTAATATATGTCAAACACAATTTAGTATAAAATCCATCAGATTATAAAATAATTCATATTCATATTCGAATTCGTTTTAAAAATATCATGAATGCCATTTCTTTATTGTTGAGAAGAGTCTCTGTGACATTGTATATTATTATTATATTCTTAGTGTGAAGAAACTTTTTCATTGTCAATCCTTTTAAATATTTCTTTATAAATAAAATAATTAAATGAAATAAATTTAAACGATTTTTAATTTTTTCTTGTTTTATATATTAATAATTAATCATAATTCAGAAAGTTGTTTTTTTTTCTTTTTAAAACCACTTTATACTCGTATTGATAACTTGAATATTAAATATTTATGCGTTTTAGGTTTAACTTTTTAGAAGTATAGAAAGTATATTCTTAAAATCTGCCCCTTCACTTTCTCTAAACCTGTCTTCTCTATCTACATCATCTTTCAATCTCAACACATCAAGCAAATTAATTTATTTAAACATAAACATAGATTTATGATAAAAAATATCATTTTTTTAATTTATAAAAAAATTAAAATACAAATAAAATGTATTTAGTATCAAATGAAATTACTCTTTATGAATAAAAATTTATATTTAACATCTGTTATCATTTTAATATTTTTTTCATATTTAAGAAAGTCTTATTTTTTTTATTTATATAAAATTTGAAATTTTTCTTTTCATCTTTTTTGTGTTATTATTATTATCATACTTAAAAAAATATTTACTTTGCTTTGTTTATATATTTTGTGTAATATATCACCTATTCATTCTTTAAATTAAAACTGAAAGAGTAAACCATTAATTTAAATGATTTAATGAGTCTAAGTTCATAGGAGGCTCATGCATTTTAGAAGAGATAATGTTTTAAATTTATGTTGTTCTTTTTGAAATTTCATAGGTGATCTTTACAAATATAAATTTAAATTTAAATTTTTCATATATAAATATGGAATAAAATATTATTATAATTATTCTATCAAAAATTAAATTAATTTTTTAATCTCAAAAATGTATTAAAAAACCAGAAAATATAGCGAAATTTAATCAGAAAGGATAATAATATTCGAGAAGATTTGAAATCGAGGTTTCAATCGGGCAATCGTTGTTATGCATTAAAGAGGTTTATCTCGTCAAAATTATTATCCAAAAGATTCAAAATTAAAATATATAAAACATTTATTTTGCCGGTTGTATTATATGGATAGGAGGCGCGGTCTATGACTTTGAGAGACGAGAGTTTATTAGAGTATTATCAGCATTTATGGACCAAAGAAAGATGAGGTTATCTAGGAATTACAGAGACTGCATACGAAGAATTGAATGACCTCTATGCATCTCAAGACAAAGTTATGAAATTGTGAAGGTGCAGGACATGTGAGGGATGGGAGAGGGCAGGACACATGAAGATAAAATACTGGCGAATAATTTATTTATGGGGAGATCGATTAGAAAAAATCCTGATCGAAGAAAATGTCGGAAAGAATGTAAGAAAGATTGGGAAAAATAGAAGTTAGATAACTATATAGCTCAGAATAGAGACATTTAGAGGGGTATTTACTGTGTCCAAGAACTTTCGAGTTCCGTAGACACAGTTATTAAAAAATAAATAAAACTTCTAGTTTGAAATTCTTTAGGCGATCCTTAGAATTGTTTATTTTACTTCCAAAAGAATAACTTGAAATATGAAATTAGAACTAATATAAATATCATTTTAAAGGGTTGGATGAAAATTAAAGTCTTATTCATATTTGTTGAGTAAAAGTTCATCTTGTCTAAAATACATTCATTAAAAACGTAAATGTTTTATTTAGTTTTCAAGCTTTTATAAATATATTTTTTTTTATTTTAATAATATTTCAATTGCTGATGAAGCTGGAAAAATCTTAATTATGAGACTCCTTAGACAACTCATTCATTGATTTAAATTTAATTTCATCCACACAAAGAAAGAAATTTTGGTTGAACTTAAGCCATTATAAGATAATATCATATATAAATTTTTATATAATTTTTTTTTAATTTATTATTTTTCCTTGTGGTTGTTCTTTTTATTATTATCAATGAATGCAATCGACACCAAAAAAGAGCTTTGAGTGGAATATTTCATTTCATAAAAATAATAAAAATCAAAATTGCTTTTTATGTTGAAATATTGTTCAAGAGTTGTGTTGTAAGCATACAAATTTAGAAAATAAAAAAAAAAAAGAAAGAAAAAAAAGTGAAAAAAGAGAGGGAGAAAGGGTAAAATAGAGAGAGTGTTTACGAGAATAGAATTAAATAAAATGTTCAAATGTTAAAAGGAAATGGAAATTATTTATTATAAAGAAAAGGAAAATTCATTCATTTCTATATTCGTTTTTTTTATTTTATTAAATCATTTTCTTTTATATAATTCAAAATATTTCATATAATTTTCCAGAAGGTATGGTAAAATCATTGTCGGCATTTATATATTAAATTGTTATATAATTAAAAATAACTAATTGAATTAGTCCTTTTAATATATAAATAAAATGTTGACCACGTTTTTGTTTTTATTAATTATTTTATGAAAATAGATATATAGGATTAAATTGTAAATTGTATTATTTTAGTAGTAATAGTAATAATATTTCATTAAAATTAGTACTTTATCTATTTATCTCTGAGGTCTACGGAACTCGAAAGTCTGGGCTGCAGCATCCACATTTCTTCAACTGTCGCTATTATAAGCTACACCCATCTAACTTCTATTTCCTCCCAACTCTCTCATGTTACTTCCTGCATTGCGGCCCACCACGTCCTTGGTCTTCCCACGGAATGTTTCCTAATTGGTCTCCCCACAAATAGATTATTCGCCAGTCTTTCTTTTCCCATTCCTGCCTCGTGTTCTGCCCATTCATTCAATTAATTCCTCGTCATGCAGTCTCCGCCATTCCCCGATGACCTCATCTTTCTTTAGCCCATAAATATTGCGAAGAATTCTACTTTACTAAAATTTACTCTCGTCTCTTAAGGTCATAAACCACGCCTCACACCCATATAATAAAATCGGTATAATAATTGTTTTATATATGGTATTTTAATTTATAAGGACCCACAGGGTGAGAGGTTAACGAAGCTGCCTCACATTCTCGTGAAGGGCAAGGGAATTTCTTTAGCTGGGATTAACCCAGCTCCGGGATCAAAATTGGGACAGCTACTTGATAGCGCCTCCGTTTAAGAAAATCGAGGTGAGGGTTGATAGGACATGTTCTACTGATCATAGGACACTTAATTGATATAACCGACTTGATAGGCGAAGTCCTTGTGTAGGACGTACAAAGTCAGAGTTTTTTTTTTGATTTCCTTGGATAATAATTTAGACCCCCTTTACTGCATAATATCCGGAGCCTCCCGATTGCAACCTTAATTTAAATTCTTCTCAAAGATTATTATTGTGATAGTACTTACATATTTAAATTTCTCTAAATTTTCATAAAATTAGAATTCTAATAAATATATTTTGATATTTTTTGATAACTAAAAAAAAATATTTTTTTGGAATTTCAAGGTCTGTGTATAATAATATAATAAAATATTATTATATGTATTTATATAATTTTCTAGGCAGTTATAGAAACATATTTTGTGGGTTAACATAATATATCTATCTATCTTATATATCCCATCTATAATGATAAGATCTTCTTATCTTCTTGTTTAATAATAAAATCACTGAAATTGTTTTTTAGTGATTTTGAAATTGATAAAAATTGATAATTAAATTTAGCAAATTTCACTCGTTCATCTCTTCACACACTTCATCCATCCAACCCCCCCTCTCTCTCCCCTTTCTCTTTGCCTTACCTAAATACACATATGTACACCCGTTTTGTTTTTTTTTCTTTGATAAGCTCTTATTTTATCTCCTAATTACATACAATTCACGCCTATGTTCTGTTATTATCCACTTGAGAAAAAAATAAAATAAAATAAAAATAAAAAAAAGAATGTATCGATTACACTGTCTCTGATAAAATCATACAACAAAATGTACACTTATCACTAAAAAGATAACAAAATATATTATATATTTATATATAATATTTAAATCTAAATCTTTATTATGATATAACTTTGACGTTTGTAGCTTAAAATTATGACTATAAACGAAATAAATGATGAATGAACCAGTAATTAAATATAATATTTTATTTTAAATTTTATATATTAAGGTGTCAATGATTAATTATATAAAAAATAGTATTTAATATTTAAAGGTAAACAAGAGAAATATTAAAGAAAATCTGTTTTTTATCATATTTAATTTTGAATTTAAATTATTTTTCCTAATTATGAAATGAATTAATAATTAATAATTTATTATACGTTATATTAAAATAGCGGGTTATCATATTACTATCAGTGGTAGAATCATGATAAAAAAGGATTAACCCTTATATATATATATATATATATATATATATAAATGTCCTAATTATTTACGATTCTGTTAAATATATCTTATCTTATTTACTATCAAAAATTGTATATGTATATATATTTGAATTTTTTAAATATTAAACTGTTCAAAGGATTTTTTGAAATTCACATCCTAGATAATTTTTATAAAGAAAATCAATCTGTATTGGTTTCAGGGGAAAAATCATCTTTATTAGTTTTTTATTAATTTAAAATGGGATATTTAAATGACGTCAACAACTACATCAGAAATCGCTTCCTTAAATACAAAATATTATAAATATAAATAAAATCAAATTACGAAATATATATTGTATTATGTTATATCCACAGGCCATACTTTTCTGTCTTTTACTCCATTAATATGTACATTTAAGGGGTGTATGTTTTATGACTATTTAATTTTAATTTATGTTCTTTTAAATTATTTGAACGGAGTTATTAATATTATCAGCCAAACCCGATAATAAGGAATACATTTTTTATAATCACCGACCAGGTACTTCAATATTAATATAGAACCCCTAGCGATATTGGAAAAAATATATTAAATAAATAATATAATTAGATTAGATTAAATATATTTTGCTAAAAATTAAATATTCTAAAAATAATCTTTCAAAAATAAATATTGTTTTAAAATTCTAATTTTAAACTCATATTAAAGGTCCAATTTCAAAGGAGAAAAATACGAAGAATGATTTTAGTGGATATTTAATTTAGACATAAATCTTGCATTGGTTTATTATTATGTATATAAAACAAAAAATGAAATCATAAACATTTATATCATTTTTCACTTCATATTCTTTTCTACTCACTTTTTTTTATAATCAATATTAACCTTTCCATGTCTCTACAGAAAATTATCTATATTTTATGTATAAGAAAAAAAAGTCAAAATTATTTTTTCTACAACAAAAAAATTTAATGTTTAAGGGTGTTTAAGGTTATTAATATAACGACTTATGATTTTTAATATTAAATTAAAAATAAAAGTTTACATAACCATTTTTGATATTAAGAAAAAAATACGTATAAATCAAAGAATTTATTACAAAAAAAAAAAAAAAAAAAATTATGAGTAGTAATAAGATAGTGGATTTTCATTATTCATTTATATTATTATAATAAAATTTACAATAAATTTATATTTTTAATGAAATTAATAAAATTTACAAATTCGTACTTTTATCATATTAAAACATACTAAATCAAACCAGTGCTTATTTAGTCCTTTGAAATAGCATCTTATATACAGTAAGTTTAGGGATATTATATTTCATATGAGCCTTATTACATCTTAAATTATTATTAGATTGAAACCTGGTATGATTTATAGATTCATGTAGATATGACTTAAAGCGAGCATAATTTTTAATTTTCAATTTTCAATTTTTAAATATAAACAAAATAGCTAATATTACCATTAATTACGGCTATAATTTAATAGCGGAGACTGCATAACAAGGAATTGCATGACCTCTATGCATCTCTAGATATAGGTCATAAAATAGAGAAGGCTGGGATCGGCAGGGCACATGGCTAGAATGGGAGAGGAAAAATATATTGGTGGGGAGTTCGATTGGAAAACGTCCGTTTGGAAGACCAATTGTGAACAGGGCGGACAATGTAGGAAGGAACGTGAGAGAGATGGGACAGGGTAGGAGTTAGATGGTTATAGCTCAGAATAGGGACACTCGGGGGGGGGGGGGGGTACAGGGGGCGGAGCCCCCGTCTAGATGCGAAGAGCGACGAAGGAGCTCTGAGCAGCTAGTATATATATATATATACACAAGGGTCATTCAATAAGGAAAGAGACAAATGGCTATAGCTCAAAAACGGTTTATTTGATTCTTACAAAAAGGTGCAAGAAAGATGGAACAAATGCATAATTGTCGGGGGTTGAAAAATAGCATGAATTTTGTAAGATTCAAATAAACCGTTTTTGAGATATATCCATTTATCTCTTTATTCATTGAATGGTCCTCGTGTGTGTATATATACATTCATTCGTGGTAAATAAAAATGATAAGAAATTATACTCTAGAATAGGAAGAGAAGTAATTAAATATATTTCGCTGGTACGACTTAAATGATGGTACGACTTACGCGAACTTTCCCTAAATATGTTCACTTATGTATAAGTATATAATATATGGTGATAAATAATTAAAATTTAGAAAAAAAAAATTGAAAAGAATTAGTAAACCGTTTTTTTCTCCTTTTTCAAAAATTTAAAAACTAATTTTTAAGTTATTATAAATTAAGGTTTTGTTTGTAATGAACATTTTTAGAAAGATTAATGCTTTAATTTAATCAGAATGCCGGTTGTTTGTGTTAAAGCTGCCTCAGGCGATTTTTATATTCGCCTTCCTCAAAGACGTGTATCAATTAGAACAAATAGAGATTTATATATATTGGTGGGATTGAAAATTATGATGAAGCTAAATTAAATGAATCTATAAATTTACTTTAATGTTTCCAAATTTCTCAATTTCGATAGGGCAAAATTTATAAGTGTTACTTTAAAATATATCCCTATTAAATTATTATGGCTTTAATCCTGAGAAGTATCAATTAAATAATTTAGGTACTCTGCAAACTGAAATTTTCAAATAAAACCTCCTCTAAATAATAATAATAATAATTTTGGTTTAAAAATAAATAAATAAATAGCTTGTTATATTGATTTCTATCAAATTCAATGTGTAGTATAAATCATAAATATATATATATATATTGTAGATATATATTTCGGTTGTTATATTTCAAGAGAATTAATTTCTCTCCCTTTCTCTTTGCTAGGTAAAATATTAACTCAAAGGGCATTCTGCCATTCTATAAGAGCGACTGTCAACCAACCTATCTACTTTAAATAATATACAATCTATCTTTAGAGGTATTGAATGTTGTTGAAAGTTTGTAATAATCCTATAAATGTATATTAAACTTTATAAACAATGAGAAATTAGCAAATTGAATATAAAAATAATAGATTTTAATGCATAAAGTATAATAATACCTAATAATACTTTGAAATAATTCATAATAATTGATATTTTATAAAATTGTTTTTAGTATGGGTATTAGAAAATAAAAATCTTTCGAATTTTTTTTTAAATAATTTTTATTTTAATTAATATACTCTCCAATTATAACCCTTTTTAAATTTATCAATAGAGGTGTTAATATTTTTTTGTTTTTTTGGTTTTAGGTTTTAAAAAGACATCATTTTTTGCATGGGAATTTGGTGAGTCGTAGTAAATATTTTTTTTTATAAAGTCTGAATATAATATATTTTTACTATCTCGCCAGAGATAAAATTGCGATCACAAAAATTTTCGATGTTGAGATTTTGATGTTTTTATAGGTTTTGAAGGTCCCTGAGTCATTTTCACTAAGGTTGAGAAAAATGTCTGTGTGTGTATGTAGAAAAGATTAATCAAAAACGGTTTGAGCTAGAATCATGAAATTTGGTACACGGGCATTATTCAAAATTGAATTTGAGAAATGTATCTCATTCGGAAGAGGAGCATTACCTACCACGTTTTCATTTTTTTCCTCTAAACTGACCATAAAAATAAAGATATACGTTTGATAGTTTTTCACATGAATAAAAATTGTATAAAACTGCTATATTTATAGTTTTAGCTTGATTGAATCGCTGAAAGTACCGGAAATAGTCTTTTTCAACACGTTGACTGGCAATCACGCGTCAGCACGTGACGTGATGCCATCAACAAAGAGCCAAACACGGGCTGGTTTAATAAATATTATTTATTAATTTTAATTTATAATTTAATTAATTAAATTTAATTTAAATATAATATATGTTATTTAATCCAATTCAAATTTGTGAGATAGTCGAATGGAGAAACTCCAGATTTTTATTTATATTATTTCAAACAGTACCATTAATTTCAATTTCTTTTTGTTTTCTTCTTTATTTTTTAATTGAAACATTAAATTAGTATTTTATATATGTTTTAATGGGGTATATTATGTCTTCATATTTATTTTATTATACTTTTTTTATTATAATTTGATTTATAATGAAATGTAAGAAAATTGAAAAGATGTGGGTATATGTATAGGTATATATTGTGTTAAAACGAAAACTAACTTTTTAACATTTTATAAAACTTTTATTATTAATTTAATGATACAATTAAAAATTATATAAGAAAAGAAAAAGAAAATAAAGGTAAACTTATTGAAAAGCTATTATACGTATAGACTTTTAACAAAATAATATATATAACATAACTCCATAAATATATATGGAGAAGAGCTTTATTTATAGTTGTGTTTCATAACAACGAAGATTTCAAAGTAATGCGAAGCTTTAATCAAATTAAAAAAAAAATCCGCTTTTTTTTTATTAGACTTTGCTAAAATTTATAGCCTATTTTCAAATAAAAGTAAATCCTAAATAAGATTTCTGTTCATTTCGTAATAAACAGTTCAGAAAATTTTGAGTATATATATATATATCCCTACCAGAGGGAGACAGACGTTAAAAAATCTAAAGTCATATTTGAATTCTCCGGGTCATAAAACGTAAAGATATATAAAAAAAATTTTCAATTCTAAATAATGGGAAGATAAAAGCCTTATTTAGTACGAGATCGGTTCAAAAGAAAAGGTGAATTTTGAATTTTTGCGTGCTGAACATTTGATTATTGAAATTTTTTTCGTTTTGTTGGTACACATATGTTTCTCATATGCTGACATTATCAGCCATTTTGGATTAGTAGTTTTTTGAAAACTTTGTGTGTTCTTCGATTTTTTATTTATCTTATCAATTGTGGCAAAACCCTTTCCTTTCATTGGTCTCTTGGGAAAAGGAAAAAGTTGCAGGGAGTCAGTGAATACGGTGGTTGAGGCATGATTACAGTTTTCTTTTTGGCCAAAACATCACAAACATGCATAATCCATTTGTTTTTTCACAATTCCGATAGTTTGAGCCGTATTACTTCACGCAAACGTTGCATAACTTCGTTGTTGTATTCTTTAATTTTTTTTAAGTAAAAAATCGTAGAACACACATAAATGACTAACTTTTTCAGTTGTCAAAAACAAATTACTAATCCAAAATGGCTGATAATGTCAACATATGAGAAACATATGTGTACCAACATAACAAAAAATAATTTCGAAAATTCAAAATTCATCTTTTCATTTGAACAGAACTCGTATACACCTACATATACTTACTTTTGATATCAAGGAGCAATAAAATTTTTTTAGTTATTTGTCTTAAATCTCTCTCTCGCTCTCAATACAAATATGTATTATAAATTATATTAATTTTTTAAAAAATGTATATATATATATTTATTTATAATATAATCACTTGGGATTAAAAAATTAATTAAAATTTAATAAAATAAAAATGATTTCAACCTTAATGAGATAAAGCATGTTTTTCAATATATAAATAAATATTACAATAATAACTGATAATATGTATTCGAAATATTAACCTCGATATAAAATCAATTATATCCATTAGGTAAATTAATTATTTATTTATTTTTATATATTTAAAAATAATCAATATTCCATTGAGAGAAAGCTTCTACCATCCTGGAAGCAAATTGTTTACTTTTGTAGGCCATTAAAAAGTAAGCAAACTCATTTAAAAAGACAATATAAAAGTTAATTGTATGAAAGATTTAATTAATTGTCATAAAATAATTATAATAGATGTCAATTGATAACAAATTAATTAGTTTAATTTAAATATTAAATCAAATATGAAAATTGTAATAAGTCGAGTATATGAAAATGGTTAGGTATTGCATTTTCATTTATAAATAGGATTAAATAAACAAGTAATTAAATTCATTTATATATATAAAAGTATAAAAAACCAATATTATTAATTATTATAATAAAATTAAAGATAATTAATAAAATTGTTTTAATTACCTTGAAACACTCACCTAGCAAATTCAGAAGTCTTGCTATAGGACTGTTAACTAAAGAAAAAAAAAGACTTTCTTATTAATATTTTTCTTTATCTATATTTCCAATAAATTGGCTTATCGCTACTCTAAGAGAAAATATTTTAAACCAACCAAATTGTTCTAGAAAGACCCATTAACTAACTAAAAATTTATTCAATAATATTATTATATGAATATATATGTGATTGTGTGTGTGTGATTATATTAGCAAAATTCATGTATATAATTCAAAAAGGAAAATATTTTTAATGATTTAAATAAATATTGTAGATATTTTAATTTATAGAATATATCTACTATATACATATTTAAATAATTTAAATAGTTGATAGCATTTTTAGAGATTTTTCTCAACCTTAGTGAAAAGAGATGAAATAATTAATTAAAAAAATAATTATTATATTTTAAAAATTAAAATTAATAAAATAAAAATAATTTTACTTTATTCTTTGTTCACTGAATTTGAATCTATTAGTATATATAATAATATCATATTCTTTTTTGATTTTAATTTTAATTATAATTTTTTTTTATGGATTTTTCACTTTCTCGTGTGGATTTAAGCATATACATATATTTTTACTTAATACTTTATAGGTATATATAGTATTATTGTTGAATTGAGTAATTTTATTTTTTTTGACTTTCTTATGCAAAAAGTAATATTTATATTTTGTTCTTGATAAAAATTGTATTATGATATTTTTTTACTTCTTCCAGTAATCATTTATGACATTTTTGATATGACCTTATTTTCTATGATCGAGATATATCATTTATATGGTAAATTGGTTATGAATTCCTTACGACCATATATAATAGGTTGGGGAAAAAGAAATCCATTATTTTTTCGGTAGATGGCTGTAGTGATCGATATCTCGTAAATTATCGATCAAACAATTTCAAATTTATGCTCGTTGTCAAGGTAACAGTTCGCACTAAAAGAATTCGTTTGCAGTTTTTTGTTTTGTCCATTCAGTTCTGAGTTACACGCCGTTAAAGATGGAAGTCAACAAAGAGAAAATTCGGTACATTTTACAGTTTTTCTTTGATAAGGGCGAAAATGCAAGTCAGGCGGCTGAAAATGTGAATAGTGTTTATGGTCCCGATACTGTAACAGCTAATTACGCGCAATTTTGGTTTCGTCGATTCCGTTCGGGTATTTTTGAAGTTAAGGATGCCCCTCGCACAGGCAGGCCCGTCGTCGAAAATGTCGACAAAGTCACTGGAATCATCGAAGTGGACCGGCATGTTAGTAGTCGTAGCATCGACCAGGAGTTAAAGATCGACCACAAAACAGTTTTAAACCATTTGCACAAAGCTGGGTTTAAAAAAAAGCTTGATGTTTGGATGCCACACCAATTAACACCAAAAAACATGATGGATCGAATTTCCATCTGCGAAGCCTTGGCCAAACGTAATGAAATCAACCCATTTCTTAAACGGATGGTGACTGGGGATGAGAAATGGGTCACATACGACAACATTATGCGAAAGCGATCGTGGTCAAAGCGCGGTGAAGCAGCTCAGACGGTGGCCAAACCGGGACTAACGGCCAGGAAGGTTCTGCTTTGCGTTTGGTGGGATTGGAAAGGAATCATTTATTACGAGTTGCTTCCATATGGCCAAACATTAAATTCAGACATCTATTGTCAACAACTGGACCGTCTGAAGCGAGCAATTGACCAGAAACGGCCAGAATTGGCCAACAGAAGAGGTGTCGTGTTCCATCAGGACAACGCCAGGCCACACACTTCTATAGTGACTCGTCAGAAACTCCGGGAGCTTGGTTGGGAAGTTTTGATGCACCCACCATACAGTCCGGACCTCGCACCAAGCGATTACCATCTTTTTCTTGCATTGCAAAACTTTTTTAGTGATAAGAAATTGGCATCAAGGGAAGAGTGTGAAAATCAATTGCTGGAGTTTTTCGCTAATAAGGACCAAGACTTTTATGAGAGAGGCATAATGAAGCTACCATTAAAATGGCAACAAATTATAGAACAAAATGGTGCATATTTGACCTAAATCGGACAATGCAAAACATGTTAAATAAAGTCTTGAAATAATGGATTTTTTTTTCCCCAACCTAATATTAGATCTTCTTATTTCGGCTTCCTTCAAAAATGACATCAACTTTTCTTTTTTTCTTAAAAGTTTTGTCTATTCGTAGAAAGAGCATTATTTTTTTACGAATCTGATCATGAATTTATTTATAAAACAATTGTGTTAATTATTAATAGAAATTCCAAGACTCGAGATTTTATATTCATAAATATTATTAATAACTATTTCAGACATTTTACCGACCGATGATATTAAGGGAAGGTATTGTTTTCACACCAAATTTTACATGAGGAAATTTTTTAAATATCTCCAGGAATCATGCACTTTGTATTGGTTTTATCCTAGGGAAATATCATCTTTATTAGTTTTTTCATAATTTAAAATTATATGACTTCACCCAGTCCTTCATGACGTCACAGCCAGCACCTCCTTATATATATTATAAATAAAATAAAATTAAAAACAGGTCAACTTATTTTCAAATGTTTTTTCCTTAATAAAAAATTATAATTAATAAATAAACTCTATTATTACTACTATTATTACTACTACTAATAACTATTATTATAATATTAATAAAAATAAATAAATAAATTATTTATAGATAAAATACTTTAATATAAATAATTTTTTTAAAAAATATAATTAATTTATTCTTTTTATTATTATAATTTATTTATTTTTAATAAATATAAATATTTTCTATTATATTAATGTTTATAATTGTGATTTTCATGGTGAGTCTTTTAAATGTGATTATATAAATATATTAAAAATAATAATCTAATAAATTAGAAAAGTTGCAAGTAAAATTCGTAATTCAATTAACTGATTGGATCATTTTTTTTTAATTATTAATTTCAAATATATTCAATTGATTTAATCGAAAGCATTTGATAAATTAATTTTTGTAATTATTTTATTTTATATTTTATTTTATTATTATAAATCAATAGTAAAAATTTATTCAATATTCAAAAACATTAGTTAAAAAATTTTGTTATACTTATATCAATAATCTATTAGAAATAAATGATTTACATACTAGGGATTACTTTTTGAATATATATATATATATATAATATATTTAAATTAGTTTTTTTAAAAGAAAAAAAAATCTATTAGCTAAAATATGATAGAAAAATAAATACTTGATGTGTAAAAAGTAAAATAAACAAAATTGATTTTGTTTTAATTGTTTTTATCAATAGAAAACAAAAACGTCATTAGGAAATCGTCATTCCTTGTGATAGATAGCACAGTGTGTGTAAAAAAAAAGATTATTTGGTTGTAAATCATGGAAATTGTGTGGCTGTTGCAGCTGTTGGCTGACAATTTTATCAACAAACAAACTTAACAAAAGTATACAAAGAAATAGTAGAGGTGATGAAAGGTTTTTGTCAAAATAGCAAACGACGACGTGCCGCCACATTTCCTACCGCACTTAATAAATTGTAAATTACACAACCTAATCCCCCCCCTCCCTTCACTTCCATCACTCATAATTTGCTAATTATGATACACTATTGTTCAATATTATTTATTATTAATATCATTATTATTAATATTATTTCAGACTTATCAGCATCTCTCAAAAATATTTTATAATAAATAAATATTAAATAAAATAATAAATAAACACTGTGCTAAATACTAAAAGACACCTCTCATTACAATATAATTATTTTTTTATTTTATTTTTTGAACTATTTCTATATTCTGGAACACAAAAGAAGGGCTGCCTATATTTTTGTGTCCTTTTCAACAGATTTGATTCCATCGAATACAATAAAATCTTATTTAACAAAAAGACTATGTTTATATGTGTGTTCGACATTCAGCAAAATCTCTATAATATATATTTTTGTAAATATCTTTCATGTCTCGGTATCAAGCACAATGAAACTTGAAAAAATTCTAGGTCACAACAAAATTCCTCCAACCATTACTATCCTGATCCACCTTTTTTTGCGATGTTAAAATAAATTTTCTTTAAAAAGAAATACTCAGAAATACCGGTTTATTCTTTGGATTTTTCGTAAAAACAGTACTAACCGCAATAGAATGATAAATTATTTTTTCAAAAGGCACTTGAATCCTTGCAATGTTTTGATTTTGATTTTTTACGTGAGGTAGCTAAGCCGTGGTGCTTTTTTAAAAAAATTTCTTATTCTGTTATCAAAAATGAAAAAATTTCAACAAATGAAAGAAGAACACATTACTGAATTGGTAGGATGATAAATTGTTTTTTCAGAAGGCACTTGAATCCTTACAATGTCTCAATTAAGAAATAATGAATTGAGAAACTTCCAAAACATGGAGGAAGAGTGCATCCTTAATCCAAACCGAGATTTCAAAAATTTCGCCGAAAACTTTGTTTGAAGAATTTGAAAGAAGATTCGCTGACTTAATTAGGTTGGAAGAAATACTCAATTTTATGATATTTCCATTTAAGAAAAATGTCAACATTAATGAAGTATCTGAAAAAATAGGACATTTAATTGATACCACATCTTGGTAGAGGAAGAAATGATTAAATGCGATATATTCCTTAAATCCAGAGCATCTAGTGATACTGATTTTTGGAAATTAATTTCTGAGGAAACGTTTCCAAATATTTACAAATTGATTTTGTATTTAAAATCATATTTTGGATCAACGTATCTTTGCGAATCTGCTTTTTCAATTATGAACGCCATAAAAATCAAACATCGGTCGCGTTTAACAGAAGAACATTTAATTTCGTGTTTTTGTATTTCAATAAGCTCGTGCCAGCCACAATATGATAAACTGGTCACAGATATACCGTGCCAAATTTCAACTAAACGAAGTAAATAGGATGGTCAATTTTTGAAATATGAATACTTTGATTATTTTCTTCAGTAAATTTTCATTTTGTAAATATTAATATTAAGTTTTTTTAGAAAAATTAGATAATTTACCATTTGTTCTTGTTACCAAAAATAAACATGTACGTTAATTAATTGGTAGACCGCGTTCGATTTTTTAAATGTAGAATGGAACTCGGGACGCAAAAGTTTGGCCACCCCTGATATAGATTATGAGAAATTATTACCGGGTTATTTTCAAGGTTAATTGTGGATCTCAAGGTTTCGACACATATTTTACTCCATTTTCGAGAGACCTTAACTGTTATTTAGGAGGATTTTTTGGGAAAAGAGTAAGATCTAGAAAAAATGTATAAAAATGTGATTTTAGTAATTCCAACCCTCTTCTAACATATCATTTATATAGGCTCTTTTGTTAAAAAATGTTTTTATTTTTCCATTACCATTATCATAGATACCATTTTACATTATCATCGAAGTGCTCTACAGAAATTAAAAATTATTGACTAGTAAATATTAAAAAATATTAAAAGATATTTATAAATGAAACAGAAATTAAAATTTAAATAATAATAATAAAATCGAATAGTCAATAGATAGTATATTGAATTTCTTTGTTAAAGTTAAAATTTAAAAATACTAAATATCATAGCAAATAGCAAATCTTTATTCTATATATCCTTGGCTAAATATATATATATACTAGCTGCTCCGAGCGCCTTCGGCGCTCTCCACACCTAGACGGGGGCTCCGCCCGCTGTACCCCCCCGAGTGTCCCTATTCTGAGCTATAATCATCTAACTCCCACCCCGTCCAATCTCTCTCACTTTCCTTCCTACAATGTCCACCCTGTTCACAATTGGTCTTCCAAACGGACGTTTTCCAATCGAACTCTCCACCAATATATTTTTCCTCTCCCATTCTAGCCATGTGCCCTGCCGATCCCAGCCTTCTCAATTTTATGACCTATATCTAGAGATACATAGAGGTCATGCAATTCCTTGTTATGCAGTCTCCGCCATTCCCCGGTGTGTTCATCTTTCTTTGGCCAATAAATGCGGAAAAGAATCCTATTCTAAATTACTCTGAATCTACTCTCATCTCCCAGGGTTATAGACCATGCCTCCCACCCATATAATACAACAGAAAAAATAATTGTTTTATATATTTTAATTTTGATCCTCTTTGATAATAATTTCCCGATTGCAACCTCGATTTAAATTCTTTGTAAATATTATTCTCTCTGATACTAATTATTTTGTCTTATCACTATTAATTTCAAACACCATCACTTTTCCTGTTTCGATTAATTTTTTTATGCCACTTTAAATGTTATTAATTTATTTAAAAAAAACAAAAAAACAAAATAAAAATAAAATATAAAGAAATTAGCATAACACTAAACTACTATAAAAATAATATTAAAAAATATATATTCAAAACTTAAGTGAAAATTCAATTATTTTCTTAATTAAAATGATTTACTCACATAATCTTAAAAATTAATAGTATTAAATTATAGCCGTAATGTGAATGTTTTCAAAGTTTAAAAGGCCAATAAGATCAATTGAGATATTGTAAATATCAATATATATATATAAAAAGATTTTTATCTGCACATTGTTTTTTTTATATATGTTTATTTATGCACAAAAAATTAATTGACATAATTATTAATTTAATAAAAAAAAAATTTAATTTAATAAAATTAATTTAATAAAATAAAATAATTTAATAAAATTTTAAAATAATAAAAATTAATGAATTTGTAAAAAATATATATAATACTTAAAAAAAAAATGCGCCTTTGCGAGTTTCGAACTGAGGGTGCAAAGTCATAAGATGACGCCCTAGCTGACTAAACCAGAAAGCAGTATTGTTTCCAAGTCTCTTATAAGGATATATATAAGATGTCAAATTTTCGCCACCAGCGCCTCTATGATCTAGTATGGTAACTAAACTATTTTTAATTAATTAGCACCCCCTGGACACACCTTAGCAATTAGCGGTCTGACATGCCCTGAGACCTACTGAATATGCATAAAAAATTTCATAAGAATCGGTCCAGCCGTTTCGGAGGAGTATCATTTCAAAGTTTTGTGACACGAGAATTTTATATATAAGATATATTATCTTGTAATATATTAGGAATATATATCGCTGTTCACCCATTAAGGGCCCCTAGAGAATGTATTTTTTTCACAAGCTGGCAATTCTCATAATAGAAATAATAGAAATAATAGAAATAAGTTAAGGAAAAATGCATGTAAGTGGAAGCGAGATAGGTGATAAGAGATGGAGGAGGAGGTGGGGAGCCCGACGGAGTGGATAGCGGAAGGTGATGTGAACGAAGGCCGAGAGGAGAGGGAGGACACAGTTGCGCTGGCGAGCTGAGATAGTACATCAGAGGCGAAGTGAATGAATTATCGATAATTATAAAATGTTTGTGTTAATATTGATCTGTTTAGTGAATATGTGTTCCTGGCCAGGAGAGTGTGAGTAAAGCAAATTTAATTACATCAAATGCATTTGAATAAATTCGTATGAAATTGAGTAAATAAATGAATTAATTTGAATAAGATATATTAAATAAGTTAATGTAAAATTGATTGAATAAATAAAGTAAATAATATGAATTATAATTAAATGAATTAATATAAAATTAATTAAATAAGCAAGTTGAATTAAATAAGTTATAATCGAAAGAATTAATGTAAAATTGATTGAATAAATAAATTAAATAATATAAATTATGATTAAATGAATTAATGTAAAATTAATTAAATAAACAAGTTGAATTAAATAAGTTATAATTAAAAGAATTAATGTAAAATTGATTGAATAATTAAATTAAATAATATAAATTATAATTAACTGGATTAATATAAAATTAATAATTGTAACTAAATTAAATAAATTATATTTGAATTAAATTAAATGATGTTTTTAATAAACAATTGACACATTCGTCGTATATAGGTGGCATGATCTCGTTCCTTCTTTCTAGCATTGGTGCAAGTAAGTACGCGGCACGTTACAACTGGTGTCAGGTGTGGGGTTGAGGGTTTAGGGGTAGAGAGTAAAATAATTAAGCAAAATTTTGAGGATTGCATCGATAAAATTTAATTAAAATGGGAATATTTTGTTAATAGTTTAATTCCTTTCAAACCAAAGATAAAGTAAAATTCTGAGAGCAGAGATACGGAAATTTGGGAGTATTTAAGTGAGGGAGAGTACGATAAAATTAAACCCTAGACCTGGTGTTTGCTCAACATCGAAGTTGAAAGCACCCCCACGAAACATGGAGGAACAGATCCATAATTTGGAACAACAATTAGGACAATTGCAGGCCCAGTTATCAAATCTGACTGGGGCGGCTGGTCCCGTGGAGGTACGCGTCAATCGAGACCCTAATTGGGGAATAGTGGAGGGGATGTCGCCCTGGACGGGGACAGGACAGATTGACCTATTCCTCAATAAATTTGAGCAATTGGCCAAAATGGGTAACATACCCGAGGACCAGAGGAGGGAGGTCTTGGAATGGAAGCTGGAGGGAACGGCGTTGAGAGTCGTCAGAAATTTACCAGGAGATATCACTTGGGAAGGGGTGAAGGAACAGCTGAGAGCGAGGTTCAAGCCGGAAGACACGGCCACCCAAAGGATGAGAATGGTCCTGACTATGGGTCAAACTCCGCAAGAGAGTGCAGCGGATTATCTAGATCGATTACGAGATGCAATGGCCGGGATAGATTGGGCGGGTACAGGAATTACCCTATTGGCTCGGTTTCTAGAAGGGCTCAGAGGCGAACCGGGTAGACAAGCCCGAGTAGCAGCCCCCACGACCGAGGAAGGAGCCTTACAAATTGCACAACGGTGGGAAAAAGAGGGAAGGAATGTCCCGGAAACCCGCTTTACCTACCCATGGAGACGTAGAGACAACACACGGTTCACGAGTAACCCTGCGATTAGGGGCAGGTGTTACAATTGTAATCGGGAGGGACACATGGCTCGGATGTGCCCCATAAAGAGGGAACCGAATAGTACCATTGGGGGTACAGAGAAAAAAGGGAACATCAAACCTCGTGAAGGATGCTATAGGTGCGGGAGTAGGGAGCACTTTATAAGGCAGTGCCCCCGACCTCCCCAGGTAAAGTGTGTGGCCGAAGAAAACATCCATACGCAAGTGGCCCCAAAAGAGTTCGGACTCCCTCCGCCCCAAGAGTGAGTCCGAAGAGATTCGGATCTCTCCTGGTAACCGCAATCAACACCAATGCGGATAAGGCTACTAGAGTGAGACTGAGTATAGGGGGACGGGAATTGGAGATGCTAGTGGACACGGGGTCGGAAGTGTCGATCTTAAAAGCTCCTATTCCAGATATCCCTGTAATGGGATATCCGCGAAATGCGTGTGGAGTTACGGGAGATCTGTTGCCCATTAGTGGTCAACAAACGCTTCCGATACTGGTGACGAAGAGAAGAATCATGCATCCATTCATTATTTGCGATGTACGAATAGCGGGAGATGGGCTCCTGGGAATGGATGTGTTGACCGCTTTGGGAGCGGTGATTGATGTGCAGAAAAGGGAGTGCCGTTGGAACGGCACAGCACGAGGTAACGGGAAGGGGAAAAGGGGTGTTGGGGATGGGAGTAATTTGGAGATTATTCCCCTGGAACGACCTAGAGGAGTAGTTAGCACTGAAACTGATGACACGGAATTTGGAGCCATTAGTGGCATTCCGCCTGTCACCGGGATAGAAGAAGTGCAAGAGGAGGTCGTGAGAGCACGAGTAATTGGCACTGGAAAAGATGACACGGAATTTGAAGCCATTAGTGGCATTCCGCCTGTCACCGGGATAGAAGGAGGGCCAGAGGAGGTCGTGAGAGCAAGGGTAATTAGCACTGGGAAAGAGGACACGGAATTTGAAGCCATTAGTGGCATTCCGCCTGTCACCGGGATAGAAGGATTGCCAGAGGAGGTCGTGAGAGCAAAACAGAGGAAAGTAATTCCGGCGTGGTCCGAGGTAGTGGTCTGGGCTGAGGTAGATAATGCACAAGATGGCTCAGAAATGGTAGTGGAACCGGTTATATTGGCGCAACCAGTGTTACGGGTAGGGCGGACTTGTGTGAGAGTCGAGAAAGGAATTGTACCGGTCAGAGTAATAAACTTATCTAGTAGGGAGGCAGTGATAGATCGTCGCCAACAACTTGCCAAAGCCAGCACGATACCAATATTAGACCAAAGTTGTATTTGCCGAGTGCAGGTGGTTGAACAAGAGACCAAACATCAATGGGTATCTAAGTTCAAGGAAAAGTTGACCCACCTGCCTAAAAATCACCAACATCAGATGTTCGAGCTATTGAACGAATATGCTTCATTGATGTATGAAGAGGGAACAACGGGATTGGGTTGTGCACTAGGTGTGAAGCATAAAATTGTCACTGAAGGATCAGCTCCCATCTTTAAACGACCCTATAGAGTGCCGCATGCGATGAGACCCGAAGTAGAAAAACAGATCGGGAAGATGCTAGAAGAAGGAGTGATTGTAGAATCAGATTCGCCATGGTCAGCACCCGTAGTACTAGTACCCAAAAAGAGTACAGACGGGAGGCTTAAATATCGATTTTGTACTGACTACCGAGCTCTGAACAGTGTAACGAAGATTCCGGTGTATCCGATACCTAATATCACGGAGACGCTAGAATCCTTAGGAAATGCACAATATTTCACTACCCTAGACCTGGCAAGTGGGTACCACCAAATTCAGGTAGCTCCAGAAGATAGAGAGAAAACCGCATTCACTACTTTTATGGGGCATTTTGAGTACGCAAGAATGCCGTTCGGTTTAGCCGGGGCTCCAGCTACTTTCCAACGCTTGATGGATCGGGTGTTGGCTGGAATTAAAGGAAGCGAATGTTTCGTATATCTAGATGATGTGGTAGTATTTGGTACAACATTTTCAGAACATCAAAGAAGGTTGCGAAACGTATTCGAATGCCTCCGACAGGCAAGACTGCAAATACAACTAGAGAAATGTCATTTCGCGGTGGGAGAAGTTGGGTACCTGGGGCATCGGGTGGGGAAAGATGGAGTCCGACCCGATCCAAAAACAGTGGAAGCGATTAATAACTACCCACAACCGAAAAACGTAAAAGAGATACAACAGTTTCTGGGACTCTCAGGGTGGTACAGGAGGTTTATCCCTGAGTATGCTAATATTGCGAAGCCATTGACGGTCCTCACGAAGAAAGACCAGAAGTTCCAATGGGGGAAGGACCAGGAACAAGCGTTTCTTTCTCTCACAAAATTCCTGTGTAGTGACACCGTACTCGTTTATCCAGATTTCACACTGCCGTTTATCTTGGCCACAGACGCCTCGAACGAGGCTTTAGGCGCAGTGTTATCACAGCGTCGAGACGGATATGAAAGGCCGATTGCTTACGCTAGTCGAACGTTGAACAAGGCCGAAAGTAACTACACAGTAACGGAGAAAGAACTACTTGCTGTAGTGTGGGCGACGCAACAATTTCGGTGTTACCTATATGGGAGGAAATTCCAACTGATAACTGACCACGCGGCCTTGAAATGGATGTTAAGTCTGCATGATCCGTCACAGCGGTTGACACGATGGGCGCTACGACTGGCGGAATATGACTATACAGTAGAACATCGACCGGGGAAGTTACATCGGAATGCGGATGCTCTCAGTAGGGTGAAAGTTAGTGAGGAAGGCCCTGAGTCGAAGGTGCATACGATTCGAACTTTATTGAGAACCACAGCGACCGAAAAAGAATGGCGCGAATCACAAGATCAAGATGAGGACTGTCAGCGGTGGGCACGGAGCGGCAAAGCCCAAGCAAGATCCGATGGGTGTTTGTACGTAGTAGATGATCACCAAACCCGTCTAATGGTACCCCGAGAAAAGGTGCCCATGATATTGGAAGAGAATCATGATAGACCCACGGCGGGGCATAGAGGGGTACAGGGAACCTTATCACGAATCCAGCGACAATATTTTTGGGAGGGAATGGAACGGGACGTAGAGTCCTGGGTGAAACAGTGTAGTATATGTACCCAGATGAAGTCGCCAACTGGACTTCGAGCTCCCGTTCAACCACATGAGATCCCCAGAAGGCCCTTCCAAATGATAGCACTAGATGTCGTGGAATTCCCGAAGTCCACCCGAGGTAATAGATACCTTTTGACGGTACTAGATCACTACTCCCGGTACTTGGAAGCGATACCCATGCCGAACCAAACAGCGGCCAGAGTGATCCGTGCGCTCACGGAAGAAGTAATAAGCCGGCATGGGATCCCAGAAATCATCTTAACCGATCAAGGAAGAAATTTCACCTCTAAACTATTCCTGGGACTATGTCAACGTTTAGGAATAAAAAAGGTACAAACAACAGCCTATCATCCAGAATCGAATGGACGAGTGGAAAGGGTACACAAAACAATAAATGAGATGCTTCGACCGTGGGTGAGAACAGACGGTAAAGACTGGGATGTTTGGTTGCCATACGCGTTAATGGCTTATCGGAGCGGACCCCATTCCAGCACTGGGTTTTCGCCGAATGTGCTAGCATTCGGCCGGGAAACAGACATTAATATCACCGTAAAAAATCAACATCATCAAGAAGAGCCAGATAGATGGGCATATCTAAACGACTTGTGTGACCGGATAGAACATCTACAACAACGGTCGATAAATCAGTCGGAAGCCAGGTTACAGGCGAGCAGGAAACAGGCTAATAAACATCGAAAATTCCGAAGGTTCGAGGTAGGGGATGAAGTATATGTATACAACCCCGTCCTGAAAGAGTCAGAAGCTCGGAAATTTTATAAGCCTTGGAAGGGCCCCTACACAATAGCGACAAAAAATTCCGAAGTGGTATATGGAGTGTGGTGGAGCCCCACTAAGATTGTCAACATACATGTGAATCGTTTGAAACCAGCCAATATAGAACGCCGCGGAGTGAACCGTGTATATGAACACACGGGAGATATGTTGATGGCACCCAAAAATTACGCCCTAGCTCATTGCGTATCGGCCGACTTACGCATGTCCCAAGGTGTTGCAAAAACTATACGAGACACCTATCCGAGGCACCCTTGCGAAAAGATCCCAGAACCAACCATCGGAGAGATCCTAGTGCAATACCACCCAGATAGAGTAATACTTCACTGTGTCACGAAAACAAAAGCGAGTGACAAGCCGCGCCCTGAAAACGTGAAAATGACAATCAAGAACCTTCTACTGAAAGCGACCGAGGTAGGAATCCCAGCATTGGCGGTTCCGCGCTTAGGATGCGGAATGGACGGCCTCAAATGGGTACAAGTCAAGAAGTGGCTAAAAGAGCTAACCCCCGACTACCCGGTGAGAGTACACGTATACACACCAGCGGCCATTGGAACCCCAACGCCAACTGATGATGAAGAGGAGAAAAACCGGATTTGGGAGAGCGATTCGGATGACGATGTGTGGTCAGGGGAAGAGGACATTTCATTGAGTCCGTGGCGAGAACAGAATGACTCCCAGCCCAATTGGAATGGAGTAGGACAACTAGATTATTCCGCAAGACCCAGCGAGATAGAGGAGATCGAGCCAGAAGGGGAGAAGGAAACACCCCCTGTAATAAATTTAGACAGCCAAGATGAAATAGACATCGCAGAAGCACTAAGGGAAGAGGAATCCCTCAGGATTGACAGAAGAGATCCAGAGTCTGGGCGACAGGAGACAGAGACCGGTGAGCACGTTACTCAAGGGGAAACAGGACAAGCTTCGCAGGATGAAGAAAGTCAAAGGGAGGAGGGGTGGGAGGATATAGATTCCCCGGCTAGCCCGGAGAAATCACCCAACACTCGGGACCAGAATGCACACCCTCCTCACACACCACCCAATAGAGATGTCCCGGTTAGGGGTAGCGTGGAGGCCCAACCCAGTACCAGTAGCCCGGGGACAAGCCCTCCCACAACAGCCGGGGCGACAAAGAACCCTAATACGAGTAAACCACCCGTTGGAGTCCCACCAAAAAAGAGAGGGGTAGGGCGTCCTAAAAAGAGAACCATTTGGAATTTCCATAAAAAAAAGGAGTAATGTTTCTTTGTTTCTTCTCTCACAGGCCAAACTAACGATGCGATGGGGAAGCAGGCGAGGGAGAGGGAGGAGATAATGCCACTGGGAGTCTATTTTGAACCAGTCGACGATGTGATAATTACGGGAGATGAGTGGCGGATTGTAACGGAAGTCGACGTGAAAGAGATTCAAGGGAAGGTATCGGTCATCAGGGATTCTCTGGAGAAATTACAGGATGACCGATACGCTCTCTTGGAAGGAGAACCTTTGAAGACAATAGATTTTAAGGAGGATATGTCCTATATTAAGACCAGTTTCGAGATGACGGAGGGGATTATTTCACATTTGAGTGAAATGCTACCCCCGGCGCGAAGTCGACGTGGTCTGGTGGACGCGGGGGGGCACGTTTTAAAATTCATTTTCGGAACTTTAGATAATGAAGATCTGGTGGAATTGAATACCAGATTACAAAATTTAAATGAAGTTAATGAACAAATGAGTCATTACTTCGATGATCAAATTACAGCATTAGACCAACTCGACCATAAAACTAATCAAAATTTCGACTTGATTAAACAACATGCTAGAACATTATTGGAATTAGCCACTTTGATAGACCAAAATTTTAATTCGACACTTGGACGGCAAAACGCAGCCGAAAAATTTTTTCAAGAAGCGTTAGAATTAATGACTAAGACACGACGCCTGGGGCAAGCAGTGACGTCAGTTCGAAACTGGTTAGAGGATATCCTCGGGATTGTTCAATCGGCGGCAGCGGGACGCCTCGATGCGCGATTGATCAACCCAAAAATGTTATTAGAATTAATGATAGATATAAATAAGAAACTCCCCGAAGGACAAGAATGGCTGACCCCGCTAGAATTACGATTTATTTATAAGTACTATGACACCTCATTAGTGAAAGTGTATAGTGTCAGGGACGCTATCCGTTTCGTGATCTCCCTTCCGTTGAAGACAGTATCCCAGTCAGGAACAATATATTTCGTTCATGTGGTGCCTACAGCTCGGGGGGGAGTGAGGACCAAGTTAGTGAAAATTTCCCCGTGGATCCTAGTAACGCATGACCACCAAAAATATACCACGCTAGAACATAGATATGTGGACAACTGCCGAGGACGGGAGCCTATGGTGTGTCAACAGCCTATTCCACTCGTAGCCCGATCCCAACTCAGTTGTGTCAGCGCCCTCTTCTTCAAACAGGCGGAGCATCTAGACAGTTACTGCTCATGGGAAGTGTTATTAGGGGCGGTTACTGATTTTTGGGAACCATCATATTCTGGTTCCCATTGGTATTATAGTATATCACGACCTCAAGTGGCCCGACAAAGTTGCCGTACCGGTAGCGAACCTAGGTTCGATGATATTCAACTACATCGACAAGGCATCGTTACCATTCCGGAGGGATGTCAGCTACATACAAATCAACATCTGTTGATGTCTAGGAGCGCGGGTCAATCGAGAATCATGATAACAACTCCAGCGATATTTACCGGCCAGAAAGAAGAACCCCTAATAACAGAGACATCGTGTAAGGAGAACACGATACTGGCGGAGGGACTGAAAAGTTTGGAGTCGATAAGAGCGGAGTTGGGAAGGACCTCGATGAGTGTTCCATTATCCAGGTTGCGAGAGGAGGCGAGGTTGATACAGAGCAAAAGGAAACAACATCTTATCGCTGGCGGAACCGGTGGTGGAACAGTTTTAGTGAGTCTATGTGGACTAGTGGGGTATCTTTGGTGGAAGAAGTGCGCACGCAGAAAGAAGGAGGCCGAGGAGCTGCAAAATCAACTGGGAAGTGATGTGGACATAGACAAAACAGAGGAGGGGTCGAACTGTTGAAAAGGATTGTTTCGGTAAGAATCTTTACCGAAACAATCTTTTTTAAAGGGTAGGGGAGTGTAATATATTAGGAATATATATCGCTGTTCACCCATTAAGGGCCCCTAGAGAATGTATTTTTTTTCACAAGCTGGCAATTCTCATAATAGAAATAATAGAAATAATAGAAATAAGTTAAGGAAAAATGCATGTAAGTGGAAGCGAGATAGGTGATAAGAGATGGAGGAGGAGGTGGGGAGCCCGACGGAGTGGATAGCGGAAGGTGATGTGAACGAAGGCCGAGAGGAGAGGGAGGACACAGTTGCGCTGGCGAGCTGAGATAGTACATCAGAGGCGAAGTGAATGAATTATCGATAATTATAAAATGTTTGTGTTAATATTGATCTGTTTAGTGAATATGTGTTCCTGGCCAGGAGAGTGTGAGTAAAGCAAATTTAATTACATCAAATGCATTTGAATAAATTCGTATGAAATTGAGTAAATAAATGAATTAATTTGAATAAGATATATTAAATAAGTTAATGTAAAATTGATTGAATAAATAAAGTAAATAATATGAATTATAATTAAATGAATTAATATAAAATTAATTAAATAAGCAAGTTGAATTAAATAAGTTATAATCGAAAGAATTAATGTAAAATTGATTGAATAAATAAATTAAATAATATAAATTATGATTAAATGAATTAATGTAAAATTAATTAAATAAACAAGTTGAATTAAATAAGTTATAATTAAAAGAATTAATGTAAAATTGATTGAATAATTAAATTAAATAATATAAATTATAATTAACTGGATTAATATAAAATTAATAATTGTAACTAAATTAAATAAATTATATTTGAATTAAATTAAATGATGTTTTTAATAAACAATTGACACATTCGTCGTATATAGGTGGCATGATCTCGTTCCTTCTTTCTAGCATTGGTGCAAGTAAGTACGCGGCACGTTACAATCTTATTATTGCAAAAATTGTATATATAGGACCTGGAACACCGAGCTACCTTTTAACAAATTTATACAATTTATTATTATAAACTTTAAAAATTTTACAATTTTTTAATTATTTATTATAATTGTTAAATGGGTTTTCTAAAAATGTCCTATCAAAAATTTATTCTCTAAAATGGTACAAATTAATTAAAATAACTTGATTTTCATTTCAAGATGAAAAATATATTCAAATTTACTTGATAAAATAAAATATTAGATCCTATTTTATATAAATATATAATATATTCAATTTTTGCTAGTATAATAGGATATAAAAAACGTTATGGACAGTTTGATTCAAATCAGATCTCTTGTATGTAATGTCAGTATGGATTTTCAGAAAAAAATTATTTTCTCCTTTTTAGTCCGTTAGTAAAACGTGGTTTTTTAAAATTTTTTTTTATAAAGTATTATTTTCTACTTTTTAGTCTTCAAATTTTGCAATCGATTTTAGTTTACTCATATTAATTAAATTTTTGAAGTATAATTTAAGAAATGAATGTGTACTAAATATTTATATTTATAAAGTTGGGGATTTTATCTTTTTTACCGACCGACGAGATAGTAAGGGAGGTATTGTTTTCACACCAAATTTCACATGTGGAGATTTTTACATATCTCCACGAATCATGCATTTTCTTAACAGAAAAAAGTATTTTTAGCATGATGTCTCTCCGTCCGTCCGTCCGTATAGATGTGTACAGCCTGAACGGTTCAACCGATTTTGTTGAAATTTGGTATATTTACTTAATGCATCAGTGGGATGAATTGATCAACTTTTGGTGCAATTCCGGAAACCGGAAGTGGTAGTATTAGCGATCGACGATAGGAAGGAAAGGGTTATTTTCACACCAAAGGAGATTTTTTTATATATCATCACGAATCATGCACTTTGTATTGGTTTTATCCTCGGGAAAATCATATTTATTAGTTTTTTCTTGCATATATATTATAAATAAAATAAAATTAAAAATGTTTATATTTATTATTTATGTATCCATATCTGTTTTTTATTACATTAATAGATATATTAAAATTATTTCAAATTGTTTCTGTAGCTGCTAATTAATTTACTTCAAACCGTCGGTCGGTTCGGACCTGGCCACAGGTCAACTTATTTGTTTACATTTTTTTTGTTTACATCCGACATTTTGAATTTTTATATATAGGAATAATTTTGGATTATTTCATTCAAATTGTAGCAATTAGAAGCTCATAGAAATGATAATATTGTATTGTCATCGAGAGCAAAGCTGTTGGTGAAGTTTTAAGAATATCCGATGATTGGAAGTCGTCGAAAAATCGATTGCAAGATTTGATGCATACACACAGACAAGAATTCAAGTTAAGTAAAACGTGATAACGTGATAAAAATACTGGTTTCTATTAATTATAATATAATACTTAAACTTAATGAAATCAAATATTATATTAAAATTGAATATGTAAAATATGTAAAATTAATGTAGAGTATTTAGCAAGCGTGTATTAGGGAAATAAGGCCAAAGGCAGTGGAATCCATTAGGGGTAAGCAAGAGATTACTATGCACGAATTAAAAAACAATTGTCCCCTTCAAGGTCACGGATAACCAAAGCATTGGAGGTGGCAACATGGCGGCGAATCTTTTCAATCTGTCAAAATTCAATAATTAATATTTAATTAAGGAAGCACCGTAAAAATATATAATACTAGTTAAAATAAATCTACGTTTCAATATTCGTATAGGTTTTACCTGTTGTTATAAGGCAAGATTTATTTTGATAAAATCAAAAACATAGAATAGATTTGTTCTGCTAATTCTTCAAAGAATACAATAAATATGAGTTCCAAGTTGTCTACTAATATAAAGTGTAAGAGAGGTGGGTCCTCTCACAGACACTTATAAGATGCGTCTCACTCGTTAATTGCGAAGTTTTGCTAGTTAGAAAATTTGTGTAAACAGCATACAATCGGGGGGTAATTCAAATATGTATATAGAAAACTCGATAGAGATTCTCAAAGTATTTCATTTTTTTCTTTTTAATGAATCTATGCTAGGTATTCTCCTTCATTAAACTTGATTTTTTGAAGGATAAAGGGAGGGGGAAGAGTAAAAGTAAGGGAATGGAAGGGAGGAAAGGAGTCAACGGGTAAAGAACATGATTCCCCTCCTATGAGCTCACGCGAGGGCAGGGACTCTACTCCCTGAAGTAGAAATCTTTTCTATTGGGATCATAGAGAAGTGACTACCCGTTACCCGTCAAAATCTTTCTAATAAGTAATATATATTTTTTCTATTATTTATTGATATTTTTATAAAAATAATAATTATTTTCTACTTAAAAATTATGTTATAATTGATTATTGTCTTTTCTATTTTTTCAATCCTTTTGTATATTAATCTACTTGTTTAATATCTTTTCAGGTAAACTTTTTCTCTTAATCTTTTTATACTTTTTTTTTTAATTACATATACAAATAATAAATACATAATTTATAAAAAAATCAAATAAATTTTATTATATTAATTTACTTTTGTCATATATATTTAATCTTATTATACTTGTAATACATATATTTAGTACCTGGTTCACTGAACCGCCGGTCAGTACTTAAAAAAAAATATTTCTTATAAACTATGAATATTTAAGATTAAGATTATTATTTAAAATAAACGACACCGAACGCCGTCGCCATTTTTTATTATTAAAATTTTCCTATTTTAAATTTATAATAAACTAGCAAAGATGATACTTTTCTTTATAAAAATTATCTATAGTGTGAATTTCGAAAATATCCTTATAGGACTTTATTTCAAAAATTCAAATCTATATATATATATATATATATATATATATATATATATATTTACAATTGTTGCTAGTAATAATAAGATAAGATAAGATATGTATATATATTTGTATTTTTGAAATATTAAATCGCTCGAAGGATTTTTTTAAATTCACACCATAAATAATTTTTATAAAGAAAAATCAATCTATCTCAGCCTCGGGAAAAATCATCTTTATTAGTTTTTTTTTCTTAATTTAAAATAGGAAACTTAAATAACGTCAGCAACTACGTCAGAAATCGCTTCCTTAAATACAAAATATTATAAATATAAATCAAATTAAATTACGAAATATATATTATGTTATTTCCTGTCTTTGGGTGCATTAATACGTATGTTTAAGGGGGTATGTTTTATGCCTATTTTTTTAATTTATGTTCTTTTAAATTAGTTAAACGGCGAACCAGGTATTGATATTACAAACCAAACTCGTTAATAAGGAATAATTTTTTTAATGACCGAGCGGCGGCTCGGTGAATCAGGTACTATATATATATATATATAAATTGTACCAAATTATATCTTTTTATAAATAAATAATAAATAAATAAATAATATAAATAAATGGTTCATCCCTTTAATTTATGTTATTTATATTTTTTATTTCTTTTTTTTTAAAAAAATCATACAATATTTTTTTTAAAACCTAATTAAACCTAAAAAGGCTTCAAAATAAATAAAAAAAACAATAGAGAATGAGAGTCAATAAAAATCTATGAAAATGTCATGAAACTAAAAGAAATAAGCTAGAGTAGAAGAGTACGAAGTGTAGAGTAGACTAAAGATTTTAGATGTTTGTGTATGCGGATGTAAAGAGGATGAGAATGCAGGCGAAAGGGGTCAGATGGGTCCTTTAGAAATAAAGGAAAAGTCTTCTCTCTTTCCTTCACCCTTCAATGTTTTTTTTAAAAAAAAAAAAAGTTTTCTTGAAAAGTTCTTTTTATTTTTATTTTGATATCAATTTTTCTTTTTGTGTATAATCGTTAGATCTTTCTCACTTTATTTTCGTTTATATATATATATATATATATATATATATATATATACATACAGTACATATTCATTTTGAATAATAGAGATGTTCTCTTAGAGATATGCATATATCGTATATATCTCTTTACAGTCAATATGGTAAATATGTTTTATGTTTTTGATATCAATGTCATAGGTTTTCTTTTCGGCACTTAAGCAAGAGAACTCTATTTGCTTTTTATAACATTGTTGAAAATAATGATAATATTTCATGAGCAAAACCGCTTTTTCAAAAATCAATCCATAATTTCCTATTTTTTAAAATTTTACAAAATCTTTTACTCATATTCTCTCAATTGCAGTTCTCTATCTTATTATATCTTATTATATCCACAAAAATGGTATATATATACCTATGTGCCACTAAGAAGCTAAAGCGATTAACTCCAACTGAGGAAATGAAGCCCAAAGTTCACAGTTTGTAGGAAATTCAAGGTTATTAATTACAGAAAAATGTATATTCCATTGCAATATTAAGATTATCAAGTTCCATATTCACTTCATATGTTACAGAATATATTACATTACATTACTAGCAAAATTTTAAAAATTGGAGTTAATCGGTTTGGCTTCTGAGTGGTTCATATATATATATATATATATTTAAAAATACAAATATATAAACCGCTCGGAGAATTTATTTAAAATTCACACCATAGATAATTTTTTAAAGAAAAATCGATCTGTATTGGTTTCAGCCTCAAGAAAAATGTACTTTGTTAGTTTTTTCTTAATTTAAAATAGGAATTTTAATAATAAAAAAATGGCAACGCCAGACGCTTCCTTAAATACAAAATATAATAAATAAAATAAAATTAATTTCATAATATTTTGTAATTAAATTACGAAATATCTATTATGTTATATCCACAGGCCATAATTTTCTTTCTTTCAGTGTATTAATACGTACGTTTAAGGGCTGAATGTTTTAAAACTCTTTTTTTTAAATTTATGTACCTTTTAAATTATTTGAAATTAAATAATCTTAATCTTAAATATTCATAGTTCTTAAAGAATAATTCTTTTAATGACCGAACGCTGGCTCGGTGAACCAGGTACTACCTCACTATACCAAACATTCCTATTCTGAGCTACATCCATCCATCTTTTATTCTCTCCCAACTCCCCAACGTCTGCCATTATATTGTCTGTAATTAATTAATTAAACAACAATATAATTGTTTATATTTTTTTTATTATTTTCAAACATTCTATAACTCTATATCAATCTAGACTAAAAAAAAACAATTTTATTTTATATAAAATGACAGTTATTATCTATCTTGAAATTTAAGAAGTTATTTTAAGAAAGAGAGAGCATGACCAATATATATATATATATATATATGTAACTAAGATGAAAGCCAATTTATTTCAAAAAGAGAAGATGAATTGATACAGGGACAGAGACACATGGATAGATAGATAAGATAGATAGAGTTGGCTATTCTTTTTTGCTCTCTAGGGAAATCATCAATCATTTGATCGGTTGATTATTATTATAATTATAGGCAATGTTTGCTTAGAAATTGGCAAATAGATTGACATTGTATCGTTTATGGCCACCTTTCAAACATTAAAATAAATATTAACTTTAATAATATTTAAGAAAATTAATAATTAATTAAATTAATTGAATTAAATAAATTAATATTCAAATTAGATAAATTTATCTTTTGTTTATTAGATATATACAAAATTTAAATACATAAAATTAAATAAAATACTTACTAAACATTTTGTCATTAAATAGATAATCAAAATAAATATTTCAAATTTTTATTCAATCTATTATGATTTTTTAATTAAATTCACTGGTTTTATTAAAGATATAGTTAATTTAAAGTAAAGAAACGGTTTTGAATTTTGAAATTTTTTTATAAGTACCAGGTTCACAGAGCTGCGACTCCTCGCTACTTTAAAAAAATTATTCCTATGAATATTTAAGATTAAGGTACTTATTTAAAAGAACATAAATTAAAACAAATAGTCATAAAACATAAACTTACGTATTAATGCACCGAACAACAGAAAAGTATGGCCTGTGGATAACAAATATTTGATTAATTACGAAATAATATTAAAATAAATATTTTATTTATAATATTTTGTATTTAAGGAAGCGCTGTCTGACGTAGTTGCTAATGTCATTTAAATTTCCTATTTTAAATTAAGAAAAAACTAACAAAGATGTTTTTTCCTGAAACTGAAACCTGTTCAGATTGATCTTTCTTTATATGGTGTGAATTTCAAAAAATCCTTCGAGCGGTTTAATATTTCAAAAACACAAATATATAATTATAAACAGTTTTTGCTAGTATAATAACCATTATGTTAATATTTTTTTAGACAATATTTTAGTCCAATTACCGTATATGCAGTGTTGTTAGAAAAATTTGATTCATATTTATTTCCAACAATACCAAATTCTTAAATTAAATAAATAAATAAATAAATTCTTTATTATAATAAATATTTAGACAATATCAGAGAACCCCTGTACATTTGCTATAATAGTGAGAATTTGTGTGACAAGATATCTAAATCAATTGAAGAAAATAGATATAAATTTCATTATTCTAACAGCACTGCATTATCAGTGAACTGACATATGCCGGGCCTTTTATATAAAAATGAAAAGTAATATATATACCATATATATATAACGATTTTATAAAATTATACTCAGAATATAACAGAATTAAGTTCTGCTATGGACTACTGTGATCTAAATAATCTAATATACAATTTAGATTTTAATTGCGTTAAATTTCCTTTTAATTACTATAAATTAAAATATCTCTATTTAATACATAAATCGATAAATAATAATCAACAAATTAAACTGAATGTAAAATTTAATAAACGTTTTACATATATATTCATCCATCCAACCCTACAATCCACCTACTCCCTCTTTCTGATTTATTTCATCCTCTGTCCTCTATTATGCAGTAATGTTCAATTACCATGGTAAATTGGTAGGTCGGCATGCAAAACAGAGATTTAGTTCATTTACTTGTTTATTAACATCATTCAATATTTTACGTGACAAATTCTCTTAAATACCAAATGATTTATTTATTAAACAGATCATTTGATGATAAAGTCAATCTTATTAAACTATTTAGTTATTTATTTAGTAAAGAAATCATCAATTATTATTTAGTTATTTAGAACACTTCTAATTAAGAATTAAGTTAATTTTTGACCATTCAATAGGCTAAATAAGCTGGAGTGTCTCCACTCGACTATCTCGCAATTTAAATTGGATTAAATAACATATATTATATTTAAATTAAATTTAATTAATTAAATTATAAATTAAAATCAATAAATAATATTTATTAAACCAGCTCGTGTTTGGCTCTCTGTTGATGGTACCACGTCACGTGCTAGCGCGTGATTTGTAGTGGTGTTAAAAAATTAATTCCGGTACTTTCAACGATTCAATCAAATTGAAATTCCATATATAGCAGTTTTATATAATTTTTAATCATGTGAAATACTATCAAACTATCCTCTAAAACAGCAGTCTGGGAACCGAGGTAAATTACCCCAAATGGGGTAAAAATGAAACTTTTGTGAGTAAAAAGTATATATTTTTAATTTGTTATTTTATAAACCTGTTAGTAATTTGCAAATTAAATTTTGACTTATTGTTATCTTTTCATAATTATCATGTGGGGATATAATAAGAAAGATGCTAAAAAGAGGCGATATTGTTTGTTTTTTTTTGCTCTTCACCATGGGATAATTTCAACTTAAACAAAAATATTTTGGGGTAATGATTAAAAAAGTTCCCCGACCGCTGTTCTAAGGGTAGGACCTTATTCAGTTTTTATGCATTGATTATAATATCTGGATCAGAATAAAAAAAAGAAAAATAATTTCTTTCTTTGTCTGCCTGTATAAAGGAGGGTGCCTATGTGCGTGGCGTATTCCTTGAGAGTGCCAATTGGAAGAGGAAGAATTCGGAACGAACCACTTCCAATGCAACTCGTTACGCCAATGCCTGCTATTCATTTTAAACCCGTAAAACAATTGGAAAAAATCTAATATCGGTAACAAACAATAAAGTACTACTATATTTTAAGTGAAATATTTTCCGACAATGAATATAAAATTAATACTTTGTAAACTATCACTTCCCGTTTCTGGATATACACCAAAAGTTGACACACACACACACACACACACATTTTTCACAACCTTAGTGAAAATGATCAGAAACCTTCAAAACGTATAAAAACATCAAAATCTCGACATGGAAACTTTTCGTGATCGCAATACTATCTCTGGCAAGATAGTAAAAAAGTATAAATCAACATAAAAATGTGAATATAATTTGATTAATTGTGGACAATCTTATTTTTTAATTAGATCACATAAAAATAATCAATTTTATTAAAATCAAAAAAGCATTAAGTAAAATCAAAAAAATTATTTACATTTTAAAAGCATGGTTTTACAGATCAGTTGTTGTTTTCATGTAAGCAGTGAGACCTAAAATGTTAAATTAAATATATATATATATATATAATAAAAATAAATAATAGATATAATAATTTGTATTAATTATAATAAACTATAGTGATTTTACAGTGCGATTTGTTTAGTACATTTTAAATTAAATTTTTGATCTCTGCACTAAAATCTGACTATAAAAGTTTATAAAACAAAGATTACTATCCAAAAACTAACTTACAAATTTTTGAACTTTGATAGACAACAGAATCTAATTCTATTAATGTACTTACTAGTAATTAAAAAAAAATTATAGAAAAATTTAAAAAAATGAAAAAAATCCCACTCTTTTATATTTAAAAAAAAAACATCGGACAATTGCAAAGAGCATTAGTGATTAAAATTAAAAAAGAAAAGTTCAAATTCATATATATATTATATATTTTGCAAAATATTCTTGTATTGTTATTATTAAATTAAAATAGGTCCTTGAATAAAGAATAGAATTTGTTTATTTAGATTTTTTTCAATTTTATGGATTCTAACCACGTAAATGTTTAAAAAAAGGGTTTATAGTCCGCGACTTCAGTTTTTAAGCTGTTTTTATGTAACATATCTACCACGTAGGAGGGATTATTGTTTATATATATATCATTTTAAAAAATAAATAAAAATATATACACAATAATTGAAATATAAATATGATTTATTTATTTTTTTTTTATTTTTTTATTTATGAGTTGTAATATTAAAATAAATGTATTGGATTTTTTTTTTTATAAATATCTTTACAATAATTTATATGTATATATATATATATATATATAGTACCTGATTCACCGAGCAGCGGCTCGGTACTTTAAAAAAATTATTCCTTATGAACTATGAATATTTAAGATTAATATTTTTATTTAAAATAAATAAACGACAAAATATATGAAACATATTTCATATAATTTAAAAGATAATAAATTAAAAAAAAATAACCATAAAACATACAGTCCTTAAATGTACGTATTAATGCAATGAAAGATAGAAAAGTATGATCTGTAGATATAACATAATATATATTTCGTAATTTGATTACAAAATATTTTTAAAATAAACAAATATTTTTAATTTTATTTTATTGATAATATTTTGTATTTAAGGAAGTGCTGTCCGGCGCCATTTTTTCTTTATTATTAAAATTCCTATTTTAAATTAAGAAAAAACTAACAAAGATGATTTTTACCTATTTTAGATCGATTTTTCTTTATAAATATTATCTGATGTGAATTTCAAAATAATCCTTCGAGTGGTTTAATATTTCATAAATACAAATATATATATACAATTTTTAACTAATTAATTTTAATTAATTTTTTTTTAATTTTTACTTTTTTTCAACTATTATTCGTTATTCAGGTTATCTATAATATCTCTATAACATTTCCCTAAAGCAAACTGTAACATATTCCCTCTCTTCCCAATTTTCTTAAATTCCTCTTTATAGTGTTCTATTATTGTATTATTATTAAGGGCTTATTGTCACATTAACATCAATCTTGTCAGTGTTGGTATAGATATTTTAGAAAAAATTTGGTTTTAAAAATAAATAAATAATTTAATAAAGTTTATAATATATATATATATATATATATATATATATATGTTAAAATATCAGATATTTTTTTTAAAAATAATCAAATAGATAAGTAAAATATTTTTTTGAATAAAATCGTGAATGAATTTTTTTTAACTTTTTAATAAAGAAATTCTAAATCATTATTTTCTTCTGGATATCTGAATTTTTGTCAAGAAATCTTTTCATATTCATGAATAAAATAAAAAAAAAAAAACTTTTATAAGGCACAATTGAAGGCTTGATTTTGTATTCGAAAGATGGATCTGCCAAATTGGTTGCCTAACAAGAAAACAAGAACACATCTTCTATTTTTTTAATATTATTTAATATTATTATTATTATTTTTTTTAGATATTATTATATTCAAATATTTTATATATTTATAAAAAAAAAAGATATGAAATTTAATAATATAAACATTTCTATTTTAGCAAATTTTATATACAAATTCTCTTATTATTCCAAATAATATAGTAAATATTTATAAATAAATGAAATTTAGGTAAGAATATGTTAAATAGAAATATTTAAGTGTTTTTTTATTAAATTGATTATTTTGGTCTTTATCTTTGGGAATTTAAGGACAGTTTTTAATTTAATTGTAATAATCAAATGTGTGAACAAAAAATAAGAAAAATATTTTTAATATAAAAAAAACAATTATAATTTGCACTTGATTGGATAATAAAAGGAAAATCAATCAATAGAATTTTATTTTCAATCAAATTGAACTACTCCATCGTCCAAGTCATTTTCTCTCCTTTCTCTTTCATTTTCACTTTACATTCAATACCATTATATATATAATATAAGTACTTTTTAGGTCTGTTTGTCTTCCTTAATTCAATTCCATTCTCTATTATGCTTATTTGATCGCCGATCTTCGCCAATATATTCAAATATTTGTATAAATTCTCATATTACACTTTTTTTTTTATTTTTCTTATTTTTTTTTTAAATGAAATTTTTTTAACATTTCCATTTAATTATTTAATATTAACTCAAACCTTAATATTTAAATTAAATTAATAAATAAATTTAAAGAAAAATATTTGAAAATGACTGAATGAATTTCTTTCTTTCAAAAATTAAAATAAAAATATATTGATTTCATTGGATAATTTGAAAATAAGTAATTTTAAAGAATGAATGTATTTTTATTATTATATCACGCTTTTGTTTAGATTCATATCGTGTCTTGACGTCAAACCTTGCAAGGTGAATTTGACCCACTGCTAAGAATAAAAATTAGGAAATAAAAAAAAATATAAGAAAAACGTTTTAAAAATACACTTTTATTTAAATGTACTAAAAAAAGAAAATAATTTCCCCACATACACCACAATTTTCTTATAATTAATCATATCTAAAATAATGAAAGCGTGGACGCCAAACATGCAGGGAAAGGAAAAGAATACGAAGGACATTTCATTGTATATGCACAAACCCTCTTTTTTTCCTTTTCCACTATACTTGATAACTATCTCTATTTGAAGTAGAATTTACGTTTTGCCCTGCATATTTGGCGCCCACGCTTTCATTTATTAGATATGATTAATTGTAAGGAAATCGTGGTGTGATGGAGAAATTATTTTCATTTTTTAGAACATTTAAATAAAAGCATATTTTTAAAACGTTTTTCTTATATTATTTTTATTCTTAGCAGTGGGTCAAATTCACTTTGCAAGGTTTGACGTGTTTTTTTTCTATTTTTTTTATTATACAACAAATATGTTTATATTCAGATGCGGCTAGTAAATTTATTCAAAATTTTTTTAAAAAACATGTATATCATAAATTTAAAATCAAAAGATTCCCTAATAATTTTCATATTTAATACCAAAGTAAACTAAGTTAAATAAATATTAATAATAATATTAAATAAATATGAATTTAGATTAAAATATTGTAGTTTTTGGCGAAATCATAAAATTTAGAACTAAAGTTTGAAAAAAAGGTCTGGTCAAAGTTAATCTAATATTAATTAAAAGAATAACTATATATCAAAAGAGGGATTTGTCAAAAATTAAAATAAATTAATAATAATAATAATAATAATAAAACATATAGGAATTTTCATAAAACAAAAAAACAAAATAAAAATATAATAAAGTAAAATAAATGAAAAAAAATATATTTAAGGAAAATTTGTTAGATAATAGGTTGAATGATAGAAGGGAGATTCGTTGTGCTTTGCTTAGATGGGCCTAATCGGCTTTAAAGAGATAAGCCACGTTGCAGATATAAATAACCAAGAAGTAGAAACACCTAGTAACGAGTATTTAATTAGTTAAATTGTTTAATCCAAAGCAAACCACTGAAACAGGCAAAATAACATACACAGAATTTGAAGAAGAAAAAAATAAATATACGAGGGCAATTCACAAAGTAGGTTACGTTTTGGAATTAAGACAAAACTAGTACAGGGAAAATGTTTTTTATTATATACATTTGAAAGAAATTCTTTCCTCATAGAAATCTGCCGGTTATGGTGAAACGACGGTGAAAAAAAAATGAACTGGTGGTAAAGATCAATGAAAAAAATCAGAGAAAACCGTCGTTTCACCATAATCGAACTTTCCTTCAGTTTTTCGCAAATTTCACGCCCTTTATTGTACGAAATTGTTTCTCAAAAGTTAGGCTACCATAAGTTTTGTGCCAGGAGGGTACCACACTCAGGCGGCGGATTTCTATGATGAAGGAATTTCGAGGCTCGTTCATCATTACGATAAATGTCTCAACATTTTTGGCGATTATGTAGAAAAATAGTATTTTAGTTGCTCTTTCAAATGTATATAATAAAAAACATTTTCCTGTACAAGTTTTGTCTTAATTCCAAAACGTAACCTACTTTGTGAATAACCCTCGTAAATAAATATTCTAGTCTTCCACCTCAAACAAAAATATAAAAATGAATGAGGTACTAATTATTTATATTAAAATTAAAAGAATAAGAAAAACTTCATTAAGGCTATTAAAAAAATGGAATAGAAAATCCATCATTTCTTCTAGTTACTTAATTTAATCACATTTCCTTTAATTAAATTTTCATTCAAAGATCATTTTATGGGTAATCAAAAGTGGTGTAGCGAAGGGAAAGTAAGAATAACTTCCCTGGACACTACATGACGAACCTCAATTGGTCTTCAAGACTAACATGTTTTTCCCCATAATTAATTATTATTTTGAGAGGAATTGCTAAAATTGCCGTGTCTTAGGCAGCAGTACGCCTCATCAAATAATAATCGAGGAATAAAATAAAATAAACAATTTACAATTAAAATAAAAAATATTTTTAACAATTTTTTTCTTCTTTATTATTTTATACTAAGTTGAATAAGTTGTTGTGAATATATAATTTAAAAATTCATAAAAAATAAATAAATAAATATTACCCTTTTTCAAAATTTTTTATTATTCTTACTCTTTATCTAGTTCTAGTCCTACAAATTGTTTTGAAAATTAAGAGACATAAAAATGAATATTGAGTATTATTTAGGGGAGGTCAATAAGTCGGGGACTTTTTGAATTTCCCGTCTCTTAAATAAATTGATAACACTGCTCCTGTCATCAGCTGGCTCCTGTCGAAATTTGAACGAGCTGGGTCTTTTAGTTTTGAGAAAAATCGAAAATGTTCAAAAGATTGGCCACAAAATCACTGAAAAAAATGGAAATAAAAAAAAATCAGAAATGTTTGGCCAGAAAATCATCTTACCCTTTTTATTAGAACCATATTGTAAAAAAATTGAAAAAAATCGGAAATTTTCAAAAGCTTGCGGGAACTTGAATTACATTCGAGTCCCCCTTACAACAGTCTCGCGCCTCTCAAGGTTGGAAACTGCTGCTATATTATATATAATTTTTGCTAGTATAATAAGATAAGATATATAAAAATAAAATAAAAAAATACTGGTTTCTATTATAATTAAATACTTTAAATTAATGAAATCAAATAATATATTAAAATTGAAGATGAATATGTAAAATTAATGTAGAGTATTTAGCAAGCGTGTATTAGGGAAATAAGGCCAAAGGCAGTGGAATCCATTAGGGGTAAGCAAGAGATTACTATGCACGAATTAAAAAACAATTGTCCCTACAAGGTCACGGATAACCAAAGCATTGGAGGTGGCAACATGGCGGCGAATCTTTTCAATCTGTCAAAATTCAATAATTAATATTTAATTAAGGAAGCACTGTAAAATTATATAATACTAGTGAAAATGAATCTACGTTTCATAATGAATATATTCGTATAGGTTTTACCTGTTGTTATAAGGCAAGAATTATTTTGAACAGTAAAAATAAACCGATATTAAAATTAATTAAAAATTTGCGTTTAATGATACGAAAAATCAATTTTATTTAGAATCTGGCTAACATGGATTTGACTTGGACACAATTTACAAGATTTAGTCAAAAATTTTAATAAAATCAAAAACATTGAATAGATTTGTTCTGCTAATTCTCCAAAGAATATAATAAATATGAGTTCCAAGTCCTCTATTAATATGAAGCGTAAGAGAGGTGGGTCCTCTCAGAGGAATAATGCGCGTAAGTTAGCATATATTTGAATAACCCCCCTTCGGGAGGAGACTTAATAAGATGCGTCTCACTCGTTAATTGCGAGGTTTTGCTAGTTAGAATAATGCGCGTAAGTTAGCATATATTTGAATAACCCCCCTTCGGGAGGAGACTTAATTCTTAATTAATTAGTCTTTTATAAGAGTCAAGATTTTCTTTTTTTTTCTTTTTAATGAATCTATGCTAGGTATTCTCCTTCATCCAAATAAACTTGATTTTTTGAAGGATCAAGGGAGAAGGGAAGAGTAAGATTTCCATCCTATACAAGAGAGGATTCATGAGCTCACGTGAGGGCAGGGACGCTACTCCCTGAAGTAGAAATCTTTCCTATTGGGGTCATAGAGAAGTGACTACTCGTTACCCGTCAAATTTTTTCTAATAAGTCTTACTATAAATTTTTTCTATTTTTACTATTATTATTGATATTTTTAAGAAATAATAATTATTTTCTACTTAAAACTTATGTTATAATTTTTTATTGTCTATTCTATTTTTCAATCTATTAATCTACTTATTTAATATCTTTTCAGGTAATACTTTAAACTTTTTCTCTTAATCTCTCAATTATCTATTACTAATTTATATATTTTATCTTTTAACATTCTAAGATAGATACTATAAACCAATAAATATCTTTTATACTTTTTTTAATTACATATACGAATAATAAATACATA
This sequence comes from Labia minor, assembly GCA_963082975.1. Lineage (NCBI taxonomy): Eukaryota > Metazoa > Arthropoda > Insecta > Dermaptera > Spongiphoridae > Labia > Labia minor. The sequence goes on from OY720346.1 coordinate 58,897,617, forward strand.
ATTTATAAAAAAATCAAATAAATTTTATTATATTAATTTACAATTATTATATATATTTAATCTTTTTTTCAAAAATAAAGACCAATCTGGATCAAATTCTTGACTATAAAATTTACAATTACAATTACAATTAAATTTTCTAGCAGCTCATTAATTTTTCCAACAAATTTTATCCAGAAAGATTTTTAGCTCATAAACCTGCTAAATGATCAGTCATTTTCAAGATCCAGAAATAAATTTATAATATACCATTTTTGATCATATAATATGATTTGATAGATAGATAGATAAATAGATAGATATATAAATATCACTAAACATTTTATTACACCATTAAATTTTTTTTTTTTAAATAATTTGTGATTTTATTAAAAATTTTATTTTCCTAATTTCATTACCAATCTAATATGAAATTTAAAAAATATAAATCAAGAAAAATAATAAAAGAATCTTTAATAATTTTTTTTTTTTTTTATATATTTTTATTTTATTTATTTGTTTTAATTTAAATCATTGTATTTTTATAATATTTTCTATTGTAGGTATGTATCATATTTTATCTTATGTCTTTTTGTGCAATTTCATACTAAACCCCATTTATAACATTAATTATCTTTTATACGAGTTGTAAATTTAACCGGATTTATTTCATCAAATGAATGACATAGAAAATACTCTTTATTTATATTGAAGGGAATATATATATATATATATTTATACGTGAATATATATATATATATATATATATATTCCCAGGACATTATTCGATGTCTCTTCTTTTTATTTTTTTTTATTTTTTATATATTCTTCTTTATAAATATTCCTGCATAAAGTACGATAGATTGTCAAAATGCAAATTGATAGATAATTTCCACCTGAACCCTAAAACTTCTATCTACTTGCATTTATTTTCCCACACATACACACACACGCACACACCCTCTACTCACCATCCTCCCTTTCCTCTCGACACATCTTCTCTTACTCTACCATTTCCACTTTAAAAACAAAATTTCATTTTCATGAATCACATAATTCACTTTCACTCTCTCTCCCTCTCTCTTCTACTTTTTCTCTTGATGTGAATATTTATTAACTTTACAAACTAAATATTTATAGAATTATTAAAATATTAATAAAAAAAAATATAACAAAACAAAACAAAACAAAGAGAATAATAGATAAGTAATATATTAGTTTATATACTTCGAATGTTTATTTTTTTTTTTTAATATTGATAATATAAGCAGACATGTATTAAGTAATCCATATAAAAACATTAAAAACAAAGACAAGACTAAATAACGCTCATGATAAACAATTTACAAATGATTTATTTTTCATTTCAAAAGAATATATAAGATTTACTGACTTTTCATACAATCAGAATTATAAACAATATTATAAAATACAAGAAATTTAAAAAATTGTACTATATTTTAATATAGAAAAAATATTTATATAATTTATCATTTTTCAATTTAATATTTTTAGTCAATTTATATTAATAAAAATTTATAAAAATTATAAATTTAAATAAAATAAAATAATTAAAAATAAAATGCAAATACAGTAATCACACTGACTACGCGGTATAAATTAAATTTATTCAACAAAACATTAATATATATGTATAAGATGTAAAATAGTATTCATCAACCTCCAAAAACATAAAGCATTTCATAAATTTTAAAAAAAACCTCTAATTTTGTACGTCCTACATAAGAACAATGCCTATTAAGTCGGTTATATTAAGTGTTCTATGATCAGTCCCGGAGGCTGGGTTCCCATAGACGCCAGCTAGAGAAATTCCCTTGCCAGGTCCGGGACTTGAACCCGGGACCACGAGTATGTGGTAACGCTAACCTCTCACCCTGTGGCGCCTTCTAAATTAAAATATATAAAACAATCATTATGCCGGTTGTATTATATGGGTGTGAGGCGACCTTAAGAGACGAGAGTAGATTTAGACTTTTTGAAAATAGGATTCTTCGCAATATTTATGGACTAAAGAAAGATGAGGTCATCGGGGAATGGCGGAGAATGCATAAGAATGGGAGAAGAAAGACTGACGAATAATCTATTTGTGGATAGACGTTAATTCGCTAATCTCTCACCCTGTGGCACCTTTAAATTAAACAAAATACAAATAAATTTGTTTTACTTTGCTCGGGCGGGTCAAAACCCTCAAACCGGCATTTCATTTGCCACTGGTGGTACTGTCCAACCTGACCGTGGTACCTCCAGTAAAGTTAATTTTAGTAAAGAAATCATTTTAGTGATACCTAAACTTTTTGATGGAAGTTTTTGTGGTACCAACTTGAAAAATTTTTAGAACCTCTGTACACAATATAGATCCATGAAATAAACAGAATTAAAATGAAACAAGGCAAACTTAAAAAATATTTAATTAAAATATTCAATAGATCAAATTCATAGATCATTTTAATTAAAATCTGATTTCAACTCTAATTTATAACATAATTTAAATTCTGAACCACAAACTTTCAATAAAATTGATTAATTTATTAATTTACTAATATTGTATATAAGTACACATTTAATTTCATTTATTAAATTATAGACAAATAAAATCTTTTTCTAATTATATTGATAAATTAAAAATTATCTATTAATTATTTTTAATTGACATTTGATTTTAATTAAATAAATGTTGACTGGGGAATATCTATAACAGTTATATAAAACATAGCTCTTATATTAATTTTAATATTAATTTATTTAATATTTGAAAATTAATAAGATAGGTAATTAAATTATTAACAATAATTTGTAACAAACATGGTAAAGCCATAAGATACGGAAATTGAGGACAACGGTTAAAAAAACAAAACAAAATTTCATTTTCTTTGTTATATAAATTTTTCCAAAAGAGATGAAATATTTATTATTTAATTTATGCCACACACACACATATATATATTTGTCCAAGGGAAAACCATTTTTTGGAACCAGAGTGACTTGAAACGTGGAGATGTATAAAAAAAAGCATATTGATAGTTAGACAATAGATAGATAGACAGTACCTTTATTCTCAAAAAACATAGAAATTTGTTTGAATGTAGTAAAAAGTCGATTCAACAATAAATCAAAATAGAAAAGTAATAGGATTAGTTTAAAAAATGTTAAATTTATATAATATATAATCAAATAAAAATTTCTCCATTGCCTATATTTTTACTAGTATTGCAATCACGAAAATTTTCGATGTTGAGATTTTGATGTTTTTATATGTTTTGAAGGTTCCTGAATCATTTTCACTAAGGTTGTGAAAAATGTGTGTGTGTGTGTGTCAACTTTTGGTGTATATGCGGAAACCAGACGTGGTAGTTTACAAAGTATTAATTTTATATTCATTGTCGGAAAATATTTCACTTAAAATATAGTAGTATTTTATTGTTTGTTACCGATATTGGATTTTTTCAATTGTTTTACGGGTTTAAAATGAATAGCAGGCATGGCGTTGAGAAAAATGTCTGTATGTGTGTGTGTGTGTAAGTAGACCATATTACGCAAAAACGGTTTGAGCTAGAATCATGAAATTTGGTACATGGGCATTATTCAAAATTCGTAGTTTTCTATCAACTTTTTAGAAATGTAGCTCAACCGGAAGAGGGTCATTACCTACAACGTTTTGATTTTTTTTCCTCTAAAGTGTCTAAAGTGACCTTAAAAATAAAGATATATGTTTGATAGTTTTTCACATGATTAAAAATTGTATAAAACTGCTATATATAGAATTTCAGCTTAATTATAATTTATAATTTATTAAATTTAATTTAAATATATTATATTATGTTATTTAATCCAATTCAAATTGCGAGATAGTCGAGTGGAGACACTCCAGCTTATTTTATTAAATATATATAGATTATCTCTATTTGTATATTATTTCCAATTAATAAAACTTAGCCTAGTAAAGTTTTAATGAAATTTCCAAGGCTTAAATGTTGATTACATTTTCTAAATTTTGTCTCAAACTAGAAACCACCTCTACTACTACTATTAACTACTATTATGAAGTTTTCTTCTTTACCATAACCGCATTCGTTTAAATAAAAGTTAAATATTAAATTTAAAACCTAATTTAACAAGAATTTATCAATCTACTTAATAAAAAGCACAATTCATTAACTTGATTGTTTTTGTTGTTGTTTTAGCAATGGCTGGTAATTTAAGTGAACTATTTGAAAAGTATAACGTAACACGAGACGAATGGATAACCTGGAATAGCCAAGAGACAGATACGAATACCATCTGTTACTGTTGCGGTGAGGGATTCAAATGGGCTGAAACTTACAGAAAAGTTCATGGGTAAGTAAAAATAAATATTTATTCTAGGGTTATATTAGGGCTAAACGGTAGAATATAAATAAATATATAGATTTAGTGTTTTTAATTTAGGACAATTTATGTTTTATTTTTCTTTTTTTTTTGGAATTAATATCTAATTAATGTATTATTTAAATTGTTATTAATTAATAGATATTTTTATTTTTTATTTATATGTTATTTATTAATAATACTTGTAATTTTAAAAATTATATATATATATATGTAATATGTATTCAAGTCTTCGATGTCTTTTAAGTTTATATACTAAAACATTGAGAGTACCACTAGACAAAAACCTAAAGTTCATATTCAGTTAACCTAAATTTAAAGTATCCGTGCGATAGGTGTAATTTTGTAGTCACTACGAACTGATTAAGTTGAAATGCATTTTAAATGTAAATGAGTAAATCTAAGATTCATTACCAGTGAAATGGTCAAGTGTGTTTTGTTATTAACTTACTATATATACAATACTTATTTTTAAGGCAAAACTTAAAAGAGCTCTTTCTGATCTTGAAAATTGTCCACATGATTTTTGTGAAATTCAAAATTTGTTTCATTAATTTTTTTTTCCTAATTAAAGTAATTAATAACACTTGTCGATAAATATCTAAATCAAAGCATTACAACGATTAAGAATGATAAAAGTTTTACAGAATTTTGTTATAATATCCAAATGTAACCTCATATTTACAGTAATTTTGTTTATTTATTTTCAAGAACCTGAAATGAAATTAAAAAAATAATATTTCTTTTACTATATCTCGCAAAATTGGTAAAAAAATTTCATTGTATTTTTTAATTAACTCATTTTCAATTTATAGAAGAGATTCATTACATTTAACCAGGAAAAAAAATGGTTTATAAATGAGAATAAAATCTTTTATTTTAGTACAAACTCTTAATTGGGTTTCAACTAAACAAAACAAAAAACAAAAAAAAAGAACAATCAATACATATGATTTTGCATTAAATATCTATTATATTTATGTGCTTTGAATTTAATTTTGTTTTTATACAACTGATGGTATCTAACAAATTTCATAAATATTTTTATAATAACAAAATCTAAGTATATTAATTGAATATACATATGCATGAGTTTAAAATTATTATTTAGCTATCACAAATTAATTCATATATATATATACATCGAAAAAACTAATAATATAAATATACAATATAAAATTAAAATTAGAATTAGTTATTACTAATAATTAATAACAAATCAAACTTAAATACAAATAAGAACAATATTTTATTTAAACCACCAGGTAAGTGTTAAAGTAGATTAATATTTATTCTTTATGCGCATTTCGGTTGTTAAACCTTCATCCAATTTTACTAAAATATTGATTATAAAAATTAGCTACATTTGGTTAATCTTTTTAGTTTCTTAAACATTAAATATTTATTTAAAAATATAAATGTGTTTCAGTGGCTTTAATTGTAACATTTTTACTTGAAATGAATAATAAATTTACTTTATAAAATGTACAGATTATTTTCTTATTTAGTTATTATCTTTATTTAATTATTTATTATTATAATTATTTATTTTATTTATTTGTGATTTATATATATGGATATTCAAGGGCGCCACAGGGTGGGAAGTAGCGAAGCTGCCTCATATTTTCGTGGTCCGTTCAAGTCACGAACCTGACAAGGGAAATTATCTAGCTGGGGTCTATGGGACGGAGTCAACTCAGCCTCCAGGATCAAAATTGGGAAGTTAATTGATAAAAAGTAGCGCCTCCGATCAAGATAATCAAGATAAAGGGCTGATAGGATCCGTTCTACTGATCATAGGACACCTAATTAATTTAACCGACTTGATAGGCGTTGTCCTTGCATAGGATGTACAAAAATCAGAGGTTATTTTAAATATACATGTATATATATATATATATATATTTATGTTTTTAATTATAGTAAAACACATATGTAATTATCTTAATTTAGATTAATGAGCCTTGTATAGTTGCAGGTAGATTGTGTTTGCTAATGTTAACATGAATTGTAGTACAATGACAGGACATGTTTGTTATTTAATATTTTAAATTAATCTCCTTTCTAAAGTGTATATATGTTAGATTAGGTTTAGAATTTCAAGGTAGAAGAGGGAATGTGCTTCATCAACTTTGCTTTCATAACCACCATTATCATTTATCCCTATTCATCCCAACCTCATCCCCACCCAATATTATCCCTTGTTCACTGATGAAAATTGGGGAATTTAGGTCAATTGAGATCTTTCTATTGTCAATATCATCATATGTATATTGATGATAGCATATCCATATTTATATGAATTTCTCCTTTATTTAAGCAGTATATATTCTGATTGTACTTCAGAATATGTACTAAATACTTACACATCTCTAAAAATTGTAATTTTATCAATAAATTTTTCATTTTCCATCTTTTAAATAAATATTTTAATGAATAATGGAGAGGGAGAGTGGCTGTCACGACTGCCGAAGAGATGAATAATTTTCAAAATAATAATTATTTTCAAGAGCCCCTCCCAATCTACGTCATCGGATCTGATTGGAATGGGTCGGACGTGGGTGGCGATTAGAATTTGTAAATCTTTCTCCATCTATAAAAGTGTCAAAACTATAAAACAAATATATTTATTAAAACTTTTAAGGTTTTTATAATTATTAATGGGATTTATGTTAAAACACCACATATATTTGTATAATTTTAAATGTACGTGTTACTTGTTAACGACTGCAGAATAAGCAGTCGAAACGTTGTACATTTATTTAACTAAATAAATAAATAAATTAGTTTTAATAAAAATCTCTTCAATAACTATAAAACAATCTATATTAATTTAATATATATCAATTAAATTAAACTGTGATATATTTAAGGATATTATGTTTAAGCAATTTAAAGAATATATCTTTTAAATTTTTGTAGTTATAGGAATACAATTATTAATAAAGTTCTTTAATTTTTTTAAACGATTAATTTTTATATTTATTTATTTTATAAATTTTAATGTCCCATTTTTTTTCTTTTCATTGGTTTTTATTAGCTTATTTTTGCTCAAAGTTCCAATAGTATTATTTTAATATAGGGAACTTGAATTAATAATGAGCGTATTTTTTTCAAAATTTACGGATATATTTTCAAATAATAGTTACAAATATATTAATCAAAGTATTGTTCATCATTGGCCACTACTTTTTCACATCTTTCTGGCAATTTTCGGATGCTAGCTAGAAAAAACGACTCGTCTTTTGAGGCAATCCAATCATCGACCCATTTTTTGCATTGTTCATATGAAGTGAACTTCTGCTTGGACAGACCATGTGTCATCGGCCGGAACAAGTAATAGTCCGAAGGAGCAATGTATGGAGAATACGGTGGCTGTGGTAGGACTTCCCATTTCAGTGTTTCTAGGTAGGGTGGTAGGTTGGTCAAGCGTTGTCATGCTCCAAACTCACTTTGTCGTGTCTTTCTTCGAATTCCGGCCGTTTTTGCTTCAGTACGCGGCTTAAACGTTTGGCATTGATCTACATTGAGTAGTGATTCCAATTCTTCGTCTTCAAACTTTTTGGGTTGACCCGGCCGTTCCTTGTCTTCGAGCCACTTTTAAAGCGACCAAACCATCTCCGACACTATTGTTCAGATAGAGCATAGTCGCTGTAAACTTCCACTAAGATTCGATGACTTTCGGCCGCACTTTTTTTCATTATTAAAATAATGAAGAAGAACTCCTCGCAAAAACACTTTATCGGGTAGGAAATTAGACATGTTCGAAACAATATTTAGTACTGTTGTTTAAGTTTCAACCAAATGATACAAGCTGTTCAAGACGACCATAGACTGTAGGTTTTAGCGGCAAGACATTGCAAACTGGAATATTGAAACATACACTAGTGGCGGCCTCTTGTGCGAAACGCCCATTATTAATTCAAGTACCTTAATATATCTAACAGACAGATTAAAGTTACAAATAAATATAATTTCAAATGAAGTGTTTATAATAATAGAGTACGCTTTTTTATAGTTTATATATACGTTCAGTGAAAGTTTTTATTATTATGAGAAGTTATTACCGGGTTATATTTTTACTTTTTATTGTTAGTTTTAAATCTCGTCGTTTCGTTGCCCATTTTGGGAGATTTTTTTGGGAAGGGAGACCCAGTAAAACTAAAAATTTCCTTTTGAAAAACTGTCTTGAAAAAAGTTTCGAAATAAAATATTATACTTAAATAATCTGTTGAAACTGGGGTCGAAACGTCGTGACTCAAATCTTAAAATAAAACGTGAAAATAACGCGGAAATATATATATATATATATATAACTTCTCATTATAATATATATCCAAATGATCATTATCTTCACTCCTAACAAAATAAAGAAACAAAAAGAAAAAATTATTTTTTTTTTGTTTTTAAGTTAAAAATTCAATTTCAATTCTTACTTATTTACATTATTAAACTCATAATTAAATATGTATATATTTTTAATTCATCTGTTTGTTTGTTTGTTTATCCAAGAAGTAAAATCTAAATTGATGACGTTCCTTTTTCTTTGTCCAAAAAATCAAATTAATAAATAAAATAAATAAATATAAAATAAAATAGCACGTATACATAAAGAGAAAATAATTTGTTTTGCTGTTTACCATGATTAGAAAATACAAAACCCTCGGATATACCCCTTCCTCCAACCACATCTCTATCCACATTAAAAACATAATTAATAAGGGAAGATGCAAGCGGACACAAATAAAAATAAATTTAACCAATTACTCAATTTATTTTGTTCTTTTTATATATTTTAGTTGCCTTCGTCAGGACTAACCAGAATGTTTTTATCAAATTTCATTCATTAAACTAATCAGGTCCTTCATGTACTATATTTCTGTAAATTAGTGTTAGTTTATACAAATAAATTAATAAAAATAAACTTTTTAATGTACACGCTTTTTAATCAAAAATGCCCTAAAAAATAGAAAATAAATTATTAATTAAACCTTGTATATTATCCTTTACATATGCTCAACAAAAAAGTGTGGGCGCATAAGAACATAAGTAGTAGGTAAAGAATTTAATATTATTATAAAACGAAAATCATTTAATTAAAAATTAATTTTAATTTGATTAACTCATGGGAACACTTAGACAAATAAATAACAGTTATGGTGGGATTGATTTTATTTGAAATTTCGTTTTGATGAGTGATGAATTGGTTTGATAGTATTACTCTCCTTTGCTTTGCTCAATAATCTAAACTCTTCCAATGTCCGTTTGTCAATCATTCCCTCTGAAATTCAATTAATTATTCATTATACCTATACTTATATTAAATATTTTTTAATAATATAAATAATAAATCAACCACAAAACATCAAAATCATCGATATTATCCAAATCATCCGTTAATCTCGATAATTAAATTTTATACTAGCCTACTGATAAATGATAATCAATCGTGATGAGGTGGGCTAAAGAGAGTGAAAGAGAGAGGTATAATAAATTGAATAAATAAACTTTGATTAAATTATTATTTTACCTGATGATTATAATTTCAAACAAAAAAAATCCATAATATGTTTAATCTCAATCGAAAAAGGATTTCTACATGATTCAAGATAAAAATTATAGTTCTATTATAATAAAAATTTTATTTCAAATAACAAATATTAAAATTTGTTTACATGGATCTCGTTTAAAGTTGTGTACTCTTGATAGGAAACGAACTATTAAAGATTAGACAACATTCTTTTTATTTTAAATGACAATCTATATTATTAATTAACGTTAAAGTTACCCAATAGAAATATTTTCTCCAGATTTCAATCATATAAGATGTCCATACTTAGGGTGACCATATTTCGAAAAGACCAAACTGGGACAAACCGTTTACCTTTTGTTTTTTAGAACCAAATTGAAAAAATTTAGAAAAAAAAGTCAGAAATGTTTAAGAGCCTAGTCCCAAAAAAGTTTTACCTTTTTTTTTAAAACCAAATTGAAAAAATTTAGAAAAAAAGTTGGAAATGTCCTAAATGTTTGATGAGCACCTAAAAACGGGATAATCCCGGAAAACCGGGACGTTTGGCCACTCTATCCATACTCAATTATGGATTAAATAAGTTATGACCTTATTACTTAATAATATATATATATATATAAATACTAAATATAACTTATTTGTTTTTTTCAAAATCGCAATTTTTTGTTCTATATATCTATATTTCTATATCTATATAGATATATATTTCTATATCTATATATTTATAGATTCGTTATTAATAGTTCATTATTAGGTTACTAGACAAACCCGTTGCAAACGGTGTTTGCAATTTCAGTTTAAACTTAATATATCGTGGGCAAATATATCTTCAATTTATTTTAATAAAATATAATTAATATATTTACAAAAATTAAAATTAATGGTTTATTTATTATTAGTTTTTAAGTTTGCCAGTAGAAATAAACCATTCATTCGTAAAGGATGATTTATTTTATATAACAATTTTTTTCTAATTATATAATAGTTTATATTAATACATAATATTGAAAAATAGTAATTATCTATAAATATATTAATAAGAGTTAATTTATCAATAAATTCAAACATCAAGAAAAAATTGGATTAAATGAATGAAATATAGGCATATTATATATATATATATATATATATATGTAGAGGCTGTGGAGGGGATCGAATCGGTGTCTAGGGATAAAATTTAGTATGTAGAAAAACACAGGATGTCAAAACTTTCACTTTGCATATATATATATATATATATATATATATATATATGAATGCGCCATTGGGTGTGTGGGTAACGAACCTGCCTCACATTCCCATGGTCCCGGGTTCAAGTCCCGGGCCTGGCAAGGGAATTTCCCTGGCTGGGGTCTATGGGACGGAGTTAACCCAGCCTCCGGGGACAACATTGGGGAAAAGCTAATTGATAGCGCCACCAATTAAAAAAATCAAGGTAAAGGTTGAGAGGACCCATTCTACTGACCATAGGACACCTCATTGATATAACCGGCTCTATAGGCGTTGTCCTTGCGTAGGACGTACAAAAGTCAATGTTTTTTTTTATTTTATATATATATCCATAGTAACGAACGGTTGCAGACACAGTGAGTGAGTGATTAGGATTTATATATATATAATTAATAGGTCATATATTAGGTCGTAACAAAAGTTCGTATACGGTTCCCGATAGATGACGCTAAGAAGGATTTCGCTAATAAGACCATGTCAAATATATACATTATCTGACAGCCGAAGTATCTACAAACATTTTTAAAAAAAAGTTGAACAAAATCGAATGACTCTTTCTTTTGATGAATAGTGAGTAAAAACAAGAGCATATTCGGCATGTTTTGAGGATCCTCTTCTGAAAAGGCTTGATAGTTGCAAGTTGGCAAGACACATCAAAAAATTTGTGCATTTTATGGGCCCCAACGGTACAATTACCAAAATGTAAATATTAAATATGATGAAAAGTTATTTCGAGATTACTTTTAGGTATAATTGTGATTTTTATCTTGACACCAGTTTCATGAGAGTAATTTAGGAGGAAATTTTTGGGATTTTGGGCCTTAGTTCTTTGGATTGATTGGATGGGTGAATGTAAGGAACTGAAATATTAAGGAATAACTTCCTATAATAATAAAAACTTTCGCAGAAACGTAAACGAACATTTGTATATATATTAGTTTAATCTAATGTTATAGGGCCCCCTGAAATGCGTGGCGCCCATAGATATTTGCCTACTTTACCTAATGGGTATTCTGGGATTGTTCATTCCTTAATTAAAGATTGCCATTGAGATACAAATGGTTTTATTTACAAAATAATGAAATTAGAATTGTCAACATATTCTTTTGTTTATTTAATCAACTCTGTATTTCCTATAGATTTTGATATAGCAATTGTGTACAATTTAAAATCATTATAATTTGGCTCTCTAGTTCCATCCGTAAATATTAATAATTATATTATTTTATTTTTAAAACTCAAAATATTAAATTGCCAAAAAAAACAATACTGCAAACATGATACAACACTCACGGAGTACAGTTTATTTAGTTTTTTGAAATAAAAATAAAATCTAAACCATCTACCCATATCCTATTCAAATACTATAATATTGAAACAAAAATGTTAGTGGCTCTTTAAAAACAAGGAAATTTGGTAAATTGTAACTTTTGGCTCTTCCGTCTCAAAAGGTTGCCGACCTCTGCACTACGGAATCACAATCATCTTTATTAATTTATTAAATTAGCTTCTATTACTAAATTAATATTTTATGATAGAAAATTAATTAAAATATCATTGTATGTACCATAAGTATAATTAATCAGTTAATTAATTCTTGTGTGCTATATTTGTTTTATTTTTTAATAAAGAATATATTTAAATTGATGTTTTGATCCTTGAGACAACGAAATTATAGAATGAATATAGAAACAACAAAATCAAATTATAATTTTAATGACAATCTAATTAAAAATAATAATTAATTTAATTTTAAAAATATTTGTTAAATAGGTAGTAGTAGATATTTCATAAATGACATAACAAATTGAACAAATGGTAACAAATTAAATACGTTCTTCATAGAAATTAATTAAAGAATAATTATATTCAAATTTCAATATAATTATGCCATCTTTTGGTGATAATCTGTATTTGTGCTAAATTACGTTGCAATACAATGTTTTGTATAGATTTGTATATGTACATATATATGTTCGATATTTATGTTGTACGATTAGATTTATGAGAAACTCTCTATTGTTATTTCCAGTTTATTTTCATGTTTTTTGTAAAATTTAACTTTCAGCGTTTCGGTACCCACTTTCCGCCATTTTCAGGAAAAGTTTTTAGGAGAGAATTTTTGGGATTCTTATAGACTCAGAATTCCAAAAATAAGAAACGTCGAGGCTCCAATCTCACAATAAAATGTGAAAATAACTCGTATGTAAATAAATTCTCATAATTTGTGTTTTATATATATATATATATATATATATATATATATATATTTAATTATAAACAAAAAAGACAATTTATAATTTAGTATTTGCACAGATTTAATAATGAAATAAATAACAAAACCACTTCTTTTTATTAGGGGATTAGAAATGATTGACATAGGCAAAAATATTTTTTTTTTTATTTTAAATGGATAAATTAAAAAGTACATATATATATATATATATATATATATATATATATGCATATATATACTTCTATAAAAAAAAACAAGCGATAAGAAAGCTTACTGAAAATTTGACTCGAGAGAATTTGCCTAATTTCATGGATTAAAGAAGGGAATGAGAAAAAGAGATAGATAGAAAGAGAGGGAAAGAGATAGAATGTAAGGTTTGAAAAGGGATGGGATGATGCAATTAAGAATGTGATACATTCCCAAAATGCTACAAATAATTTTACCCGACACTTCAATTAATTTACCTTTCTTCGCCATCCACATATAAACAAGAATAAAATTAAAATATAAATATTTAATTCATTAGAAAAAGAAATGATTTATAAATGTTATATAAATCTCAGATATTTTAGATATACCAGATTTTTTTCATGATTTTGAAAAACATGAAAACTAATATAATGTACTACTAATGTAATGTACTGATGTAATGTAATATTTTAGTTAAGTTCTATTTTGGACGTTTTCTTAAACTACATTCTAAAGGGGAATTTTAAGAGGTAGAAAAGAAAGGTGGGATAGTTGATCTCCAATTAAAAATGAGCTTGCAAGTACATTATTTTTGTTCTGTTTGTTAAATTGGATAGCGGCCATGATGACTATTAAATCTAGTTTACATCATCTATGCACAATCATTTGTTGCTTTTAATTTTGAAAATTTGATTTTTTTAAATGTTCCTATACTTATTTTTGGGTATGTGCATGGCAAGTCGCAACAATATCAATACCTGTACTACGATTAATTGCAACAACTACCTATCCAAGTGGATCGATGATTAGTGGCAATTTTATTAAGTCCTCGAGTAGTTCGTTTGTTTAGTTTAACCTAATGTTGATAGGAAGCACTTAATAATTAAGGACATCACGTAATTGTTTTGTGAAGACTCTCAACTACGCCAAAGAAAATGTAATCGTCTGCTCACAATTCCACTGCACATTTCGCATAGCCATAGTAAATTTTGGTTCTTTGAAGACATACTAATCTCATGAAGTATTATATTTATACTGGCAATCATACCCTAGAGTAGTGATGCTCAACCAGTGGGTCGCGAGAAAAATTTTCACGGTCGCCAAATTTAAAGAAATTTATATAACAATAAAAATAAGTTGACCTGTGGCCAGGTCCGAACCGACCGACGGTTTGAAATAAATTAATTTCCAGCTACAGAAACAATTTCAAATAATTTTCATATATCTATTAATGTAATAAAAAACAGATATGGATACATAAATAATAAATATAAACATTTTTAATTTTATTTTATTTATAATATATATGCAAGACCAGGCTGTGACGTCATGCATGGCTGGATGACGTCATATAATTTTAAATCAAGAAAAAACTAATAAATATGATTTTTCTCGAGGATAAAACCAATACAAAGTGCATGATTCGTGGTGATATATAAAAAAATCTCCTTTGGTGTGAAAATAACCCTTTCCTTCCTATCGTCGATCGCTAATACTACCACTTCCGGTTTCCGGAATTGCACCAAAAGTTGATCAATTCATCCCACTGATGCATTAAGTAAATATACCAAATTTCATCAAAATCGGTTGAGCCGTTCAGGCTGTACACATCTATACGGACGGACAGACGGACAGACGGACGGACAGACGGACGGACAGACATCATGCTAAAAATACTTTTTTCTGTTTAGAAAATGCATGATTCGTGGAGATATGTAAAAATCTCCACATGTGAAATTTGGTGTGAAAACAATACCTCCCTTACTATCGTCGGTCGGTAATTATAGCCCAAAAAACCTCTAAATGACTAAATTATATTATCTTGATTTTTATTTTTAGTTTAATTATTCAATTATTAATTATTAGTATATTTTAAGTGAAATATTTTCCGACAATGAATATAAAATTAATACTTTGTAAGCTACCACTTCGGGTTTCCGGATATAGACCAAAAGTTGATGAATTCATGCTAATGATGCATTAAGTAAAATTTTAATGTACCACTTTACCATTTTTATACTCTTTTTTTCCCAAAAACGCCTCTATAAAATTTAATAAAATAAATAAATAAATGATTATTAAATAAAAAAAAACTTCAGAGTTAAATTTTTCATAAAACATTCATAAAAATATTTTTTATATATGCGTTTCTCATTAATCTATATAATATTAATTACAGCAGCTGCTTATTATCTTTTTGATTTCTATTTTATAAATCTATTATGGTTGATTTGTTGCAGGTATGCATCATTGGTTGTGTGCCTCTTCGGCACTGGTGCTAACGCCTTGAATGTGGCTGTATTAACCCGACATGAGCTCTCTGTAGCGCCAATCAATCGGTTGCTCACTTGGCTGGCTGCCTGCGATATGTTCATCATGCTTGATTACGTCCCCTTTGCTCTCTACTATTATTTCATTCACCCCGGTAAGTAAATATTTATTTTACATTCATTTCTACCTCCAAAATTCATCATTAAACAAAATTATATTATTTGAAAATATGCTCATAAATAATTATTTATTTATTTTTTATTTATTTTCTTTATTTAAACGAAAAATTCAGCTCCGGTCTGGGTTCTGTTTAAAACCATGATAATTAAATCAATCTTAGAACGCATTTATTTTATAATACAAAGAGAAGAAAGAAAATAAATATAAAAAATAAATTCATGGTTCGATTGGAATACGTTCTTTTATAACAAAATTCGTTACAATTTATATATATACAGGATTTTTCAATAACTAATGAATACTAAGGAAAAAACTATTTATATTAATTAAGAATATTTATAAATAAATAATAATAATTTATTTATTTATACATACTCCTCTTTTATGATCTACTTCAGTGATTCTCATCCTCTGTGCTGCGAGATTTTCAAAATGTGCAGTCAAATTTTACAAATGTAAAGTTCAAATCAAGAAAAATAACTTATTTATTTTATATGTATGTAAAAACATTTTCGATTTTTTCAATTTTTTCAATATGGTAAATAAGTAAATAACTTTTACACTTATCTTTTTCTTTCTGTGCCGCCAAATTTTTAAACCGTTAAAAGTGTGCCGCGGTAAAAAAAAAGGTTGAGAATCACTGATCTACTTATTTGTAACAACAGATAAAATGTCACAAATGTACAATATATGCAAAATTTACACAAATCATAGAAGAAAAGAAACTAAAATTTAAGTAAAAAGAATAACAAGAAATACTAAAATAATAATTCATATATAGTTGACAATTCAAATACCTGAGCTCACTGTACTCTTACGATGGGTCTGAAAGTTTGGAGATCAGGAAGCCGATGCTACTATGGACTGAGCCACTTACTAAAATCCCGCAGTATATTGGAGGACCTCAAGCTTCGTATATATAAGTCCCGTATACAACCCGTCGTTCTCTATGGGTGCCAGACCTGGAGTATAAAGGTCAAAGATTGTAACAGACTTCTGGTTTTTGAACGGAAAATCTTAAGAAAGATCTTTGGCCCTGTAAGAGATGCTAGTACAGGAGAATGGAGAAGATGGTATAATAAAGAGCTAGAGGAACTTTACGGAGATGGTAATATATCGTGGGGGTAATGAGAAGAGCAGGCGTCTATAATGGCTGGGTCGCGTGGCGCGAATGGACGGCTCTCGCAGGCCAGGGGTGGTTATTGACTTCAAGCCAATAGGGAAAAGACCTCGGGGACGACCCAGAATAAGATGGATGGACGGAGTTAGGAAGGATCTGAATGCAATAGGAGAATTGGAGAACTGGAGTGAACAAACAAAGGATCGTTCCCTATGGAGGCAAATTTGTTCATCATCGCGCAGTCCTTTGGGCCTACTCGCGTAGTAGTAGTAGTAATATAGTTGACAATTTGACTCATTGACAACCGAAGTTTCAACACTGAATTCATAAATCAGTAAATAGCATGAATCCTTTATCTTACGCCTGCTCATCCAGTTATCTATTATATTTTCCAGATATTACATTTATTTACAAATAAGTATTACGTAAGTATAAGTATATGGGGAAATAAATATATGATTTGATCTTTTTTATAAATTGGGTATCTTGAAAATATGGGAGTCAAGACCTTCTTCATTTGCACAAGGTGCACAGAAATTTAGCCTCAGCTCTCGAATTGAAGAGTCTATATTAGATGAGAACCTTTAATTAGTTTAAGGATCCTATAATATTATAAATAAATAGATGGGCTGAACTTGTCTAGATCAAGCTCCTCAATCTCTGTGTCTCTCTGGCTAAACGTAACTCAAAAGTTTTTGGCCGCAGCAGCCACGTTTCTTCATATGTCCCTATCCTGAGCTATAACCATTCAAATCCTACCCTCTCCCATCTCTCTCACGTCCCTTCCTACAATGTCTAACCATCGAGTCTTTGGACTTTCTAGCGGACGGTCTCCCCACCAATCAAGTTTCTCAATTACCTCCAAAATAATAATAATATAAATTATCTATTTATTTATAGTTTAGGAAATATGGCCATTTTACTCATGAATTTACTTTAATTATGAATGTATTTAAGAGAGATCGTCGGCACCACAACAAAAGCTTAAATATAAAATTTGGTCCGTTATACCGTTTGACCGAAATTTTGTTCAGACACAAACACACAGATATACACATAACAAGATTAAAACTACTTTTTTGAAATCAGAATGACTTGAAAAGTGGAAATCTGTGAAAAAACAGATGGAAGTGAATCGGGATTACAATTGCTTTACTCTGAATTTTTTTTTTTTCAATTGAAAATTTATAATAATTTTTATATACATTTTTATCTAGATTAATAAAAATTATGGGGTTTGTGACTTTCAATTGTTGCCACGTAATTCTGAATGGGTAAATCCCAGGCGTAAAATAAAATAAAATATGAACAATAGTCCCAGGCCAAAATGTATTTCTATTGAATTGAAATTTATCATTTGTTTATTCAAAAACTTAAATCTAAACAAGATAATAAATAAGTTGACCTGTGGCCAGGTCCGAACCGACCGACGGTTTGAAATAAATTAATTTTCAGCTACAGAAACAATTTCAAATAATTTTCATATATCTATTAATGTAATAAAAAACAGATATGGATACATAAATAATAAATATAAACATTTTTAATTTTATTTTATTTATAATATATATGCAAGACCAGGCTGTGACGTCATGAATGACTGGATGACGTCATATAATTTTAAATCAAGAAAAAACTAATAAATATGATTTTTCTCGAGGATAAAACCAATACAAAGTGCATGATTCGTGGTGATATATAAAAAAATCTCCTTTGGTGTGAAAATAACCCTTTCCTTCCTATCGTCGATCGCTAATACTACCACTTCCGGTTTCCGGAATTGCACCAAAAGTTGATCAATTCATCCCACTGATGCATTAAGCAAATATACCAAATTTCATCAAAATCCGTTGAGCCGTTCAGGCTGTACACATCTATACGGACGGACAGACGGACAGACGGACGGACAGACATCATGCTAAAAATACTTTTTTCTGTTTAGAAAATGCATGATTCGTGGAGATATGTAAAAATCTCCACATGTGAAATTTGGTGTGAAAACAATACCTCCCTTACTATCGTCGGTCGGTAAAAATAATGGTTAAATATTTGTTTTCAATTTCTATTATGAAAAATATGATTCGTGTATCGTTAATTGCCTACTCTTACTAAAATAATAATAATTATAATTTTTAATCAAAAATATTATATTTTATAGTATAAAGTCATCGTATTAAATAAAAAAAATTATTCAGGAGAAAAAGAAAAATAATTGAATTTTTCACAATCAATATATAGTATGTAATATTTATTATAATAACCATCATTATGTATGCTTATTTAATCTAATTATATTTTGTTTTAATTCTTCTATTTTTCGTTATGCCCTGATCCACCCACAGATTCTTTTATAAAAAATCTTTTATCCAATTTTTTGCTATATAAATATCAAATGAAATATTATCAGTATCATTTGAAATTAATTAAATGTGTATACATGTTTTTTTTTGATTTAAAATGAAATTTTTTACTTTCTTTTTTATTTCTTTCATATCATTAATTAATTCAATTTAATTCTTTATTAATTTTTTTTTCATTTTATTTTTTTAGTTTTTCTTTTTAATTTCACCATTACTTATCCAACCCTTAGATTTTCAATCTCTTTTGAAACTGAAAAAAAAAAGAAAAATCATCTTTTATTAAATTTTTCAATTGACTTTCATTTCAAAGTAATATAACTTTCTTTATCTCTTATAGAAAGCAAATATATTTTCCTCAATGTTCCCTTTATGTATTTATTATCTAGATATATTACTATTTTTTTTCAGTCTGTTCTAAAGATCTATAATATAATTTAAAAGAAAAATGAAAATATGAACTCTCACTTACGTTTTACGTCACTCAGTGACGATTTCATTCCATCATTTGGAATTTGATATTTTCATTTCTTATTTATAAAAAATTTAAATCATTTTAATTTATCAACTATAAAAAAAAGAATCGATTAAATTTTTTGTAATATAATCATATTTTACTTATATTACAAATTTGTATATTTATTTAAATATTTAATTAAAGTTTTCTTGAATCTGGTGAGGTTTGAACCTTTGTTCCATACTCATTATTATACCACACAGTCTTTATTGTATAAAAATTATGGTCAATTTTATTAACACTCTTTTAAAATTTTTTAAATCAATGTGTGCTAGTGCTCATTTTATAGAATTAAATTATTACATTGCTAAATTCTACAGGGACCACAGGGTGAGAGGTTAGTGAAGCTGCCTCACATTCTCGTGGTCCCGGGCCTAGCAAGTTATTTCTTTAGCTAGGGTCTATTGGACGGAGTCAACCTGGACTCCGGGATCAAAATTGGGAAAGCTACTTGATAGCACCTCCGATCAAGGTAAAGGTTGATAGGACCCGTTCTACTGATCATAGGACACCTAATATATAACCGACTTGATAGGCGTTGTCCTTGCGTAGGACGTACATAGTCGCATGTTTTTTTTTTATTGCTAAATTCTATTTTAATCCTTTATTTATATATCAAATTTACCCCATAATACTTTTATTCATTTTACAATTAATTGGGGGTCGGAATAGTGAAATTATAATGATAAAAATGGATGTAATCATCATAGCATCGGGATGATAATCTAACTCTCCCTTAACAACCCTCCCATGATATTCAGATATATAGAGGGTAAGGTTATATTGTATGTTTTCCAAATATTATTTCCATAAATTAATGTTTAATTTAAATAAAATACTATTGTTCTGCTGGAAATTTTAATGAAAAGATAAATATAAATCAATCAAATCAAATTTATAATTTATACCTTGTTAATGTTTTTCTCTTATTTTGGTAGAAATACATTAAAAAATTGCGATGTGAAAATAAAATTGTCCTCTTCAAGGCTAAATAACTTCGACTCATAAGGAATGGATTGCAAAATATTTATTTATTAAATTATAATTGAATTCAATGATAATTTTATCATGACGGATATTCATTTAAAATACAAGATTAAAAATGTTTTAGCATTTAGAAAATAGAAGTTGTGAAATAAAAAAAAGAATTATTTAATATAAGCCAGAGATTGCGGACCTTATGATCTCAGCGGGTCAAAATTTTGAAAAATCAAAACATAATTTTCATAACGTGTCACATATCACTAAAATAAAGACTGAAGATGAAAAAAAGTAGAAATATTTATAATTTTTATTTCTTTGTTTAATGTCATTTAAAATACATAAACCAAAATTATGAAACCAATTAATTTATTTACAGACTTGTTTTACAAATTGGCAGCCGGTTTTAAGGTTTTTAACGCCCCGGGTTCTTACCCAAGAATATACAAATTTACTGCAGATTAAAAAAAAAACTAGTAAAAAGGTAAATAATCAAAATTCCACAAAGATAATGAATGTAAAAAAATATTTTATTTTTGAACGGCGTTCCTTAAAATTTGGCGACCCGGGCAGTCACCCGGCTTGTACGCCCCATTATCTCACGTTGTACAAGGTGGAAACTTTTGAAGAAAGAAAAAAACAAGGAACAATTTTTTTAAAAATTTATTCAGGGTGCTCTATGTACACTACAACATTGGAAATTAAAGAAACATTCAAGTTTTGAAGATAATAACGCAAAGATGATGTCCGTCTTGCTGGATGCATTCAGCAAGTCGATTTTAATATTAGTTAATAACCAACCCTGTTCACTATGAGAGGCGAATATTGGAATTTTTTCTATCTTTGAAGATAAGCAATGGTGTATTAGGAGGGGAACGCCGGAGAACGACGTTCCCTTACCTTTTTCAGAACTGGAACGTATTCCAGCACTTTTTCATATTTCGACAACTCCCACTTAAATCTACTGTTATGATTTCTTTTTTTGTGTTCGTTAATATTTTGTATAGTAAGAATAAGAAATAATAAAAACTTATATGGGAAAAAATAGTATGCTGAGAATAGGACTTTTTTTGCTCCCACTATACGTTCCCTTACTTCTTTTCTTACCAATAGATCACTGAAGATAAGTGCCATCAAAAATGAGCTGAGCTCGCTTAAAAGCATTGACACATGTCTTCATTGATATAAACAAATGTTAAATGTAAAATTTATTAATGGAATATTTCATTAACATATTTATTTATTTATAATTTGGTTAAAATTTTGATGAATTTTTTATTTGAATTAGTTATATATATATATAAAATTTACCGAAAAAATATTTCTATAAAGTAAAACAAACTTCGAATAGATGAGATATTGTAAATCCTCAAATAATACATATATTAGTGAGAAAAGGTGGAGAGGTGTGAGCCTCTTAAAGTCTAAAAGGTCTCACAAGGCTTTGCTAGTTAAAATAAAGCACATATTTGAATTTTACTCGCCAATAGACAGAATATTCAATTTTTTTTCTTTTTAAAATAAATTCATGATATATATTCTACTTTATTCAAATAAAATGGATTTTTTTGAAGAGAGGGAAATCAGAGAGTCAGTGGGTAAAGGGCATGATTTCTCCACGAGATTGGAAAAAATCATGAGCTCACCTGAGGGCAGGGTCGCTACTCCCTTAAGTAGATATATTTTCTACTGAGATTGTAGAGAAGAAACTACTCGTTACACAGGATAAATTTCCGTTTAATTTGTTATGCGTATATTAATTTTTATAGATATGGATATACTTAATATAATATGTAAATATCATAATATATAATTCAAAACATTTTTATATTGTTTTATTCTATTTATATCTTATCTTATTATACTAGAAAACATTATATAAATATAAATATATATTTGTATTTTTGAATTATTAAACCGCTTTAAGGATTTTTTTTGAAATTCACATTATAGATAATATTTATAAAGAAAAATCGATCTGTACTGTTTTCAGCCTGGGGAAAAATCATCATTGTGTTAATTTTTTTAAATTTAAAATAGTAAATTTAACTGACGTAACCAACTACGTCAGTCAGCGCTTCCTTAAATACAAAATATTATAAATTAAATGTAATTAAAAATATTTATTTTAATAATATTTTGTAATTAACTTAAGAATTATATTATGTTTATGTTATATCTAGAGACCATACTTTTCTGAATTTCAGTCCATTAATACATACGTTTAAGGGTTGTATGTTTTATGACTATTTTTTTTTTAATTTATGTTCTTTTAAATTATTTGAAATTGATTCATATATTTTGTTGTTTATTCATTTTAAATAATAATCTTAATCTTAAATATTCATAGTTCATAAAGAATAATTTTTTTAAAGTACTGAGCGGCGGCTCGGTCAACCAGGTATTTATTATTTTACTAAATCATTATATTATTATATTATTATTATCATATTATATTAATAATAAATATTAAATTTCATGAGACGCACAATAAAACCCAGGAATAATTAATAAAACAAAAACTTTTAGTCAAAATTCTACTTAATTTTTTCAGCCAAGTGTGTTCAGTGTTTCTGTAATATATTTTATATCGTTTACGTAAAATTATTTAAAATAATTAAAAATATTAATTACTGCTGAGGACATAAAAAAAAATAATAAACATTTATTAATTATATAAATTTCATAAAAACATTTCTACATTCGAGAGAAGATTAATCCAATAAACAACAACAAAAACAAATATAAAATGTAATTTTTATTAAATTAGTAAAATAATTAATTTGCATTTGCATTCAAAAAAGCTTCATTTAATAGAAATTTAAATTCTAAACAAGTTTTTAATTAATTATAGGTTAATTTTATATAAATAGGTTTATTTTCGAGAGAGGAAAGGAAAAAAAAAACAATGTTGTTTCTGTTGTTGTACGTCCGAATTTTCTATTTTAAAAGTATAACTAAGAAAGTTTGACAAGTGAAATTAGAAAAGGAAGAAAAGAGAGTAGAAGGGAGAGAAGAGAGGGGGGTAATATGGTTGTGGTAGATGTGGTTCAATAATGTATGTGCATGTGAATGTTTAAATAGAGAGTAGGATGGATGTGTATGTAGAGGTATTTATAAGGTATGGATGGAATAGACAGATAGAATGTAACTTTAAAATGAACATACAATACTCCTCAACCCTCTTCTGCTTTTCACTCTCATTAAGTTGAAACCTTGTCGGTCTGACTCTTTCAATTTCTCCCCTACCCCTTCTCCTTCTCTCTCCACCTCCTTCCTTGTTCGTCTGTCCATTGAACATAATTGATTATAAATTGAAATGAATTCAATATCTGAGAAAGCGAAAACAATTTGAAAACTCTTTTAAGTAAAAGTATGAATTCTAATAATAATATTATACTATACCCATTAAATAAATAAAAATCTGGAGTGTCTCCACTCGAGTATCTCGCAAATTTGAATTAGATTAATTAACATATATTGTATTTAAATTAAATTTAATTAATTAAATTATCATTTCTAAAATATTTATTAAACCAGCGCGTGTTTGGTTCTTTGTTGATGACACCACGTCACTTGTTGGCACGTGATTGGCAATCAACTTGTTAAAATATTTAAAAAATTAATTTAGGTACTTTCAGCGATTCAATCAAGTTGAAATTCTATATATAGCAGTTTTATACAATTTTTAATCATGTGAAAAACTATCAAACATATGTGTCACTCAGAAGCCAAAGTGATTAACTTCACATATAAACAAACTGAGAAAATGAAGCCCAAAGTTCACAGCTTGTAGGAAATTCAGGGTTATTGATTACAGAAAAATGTATATTGCATTGCAATATGAAGATTATCAAGTTCATTATTCACTTCATATGTTGCAGATTACATTACATTACATTATTAGTAAAATTTTAAAAATTGGAGTTAATCGGTTTGGATTCTGAGTGGTACATATAATTTTTACGGATAGTTTAGAGGGGAAAAATGACCCTCTTCCGGTTGAGTTACATTTCTCAAAAGTTGATAGAAAACTACGAATTTTGAATAATGCCCGTATACCAAATTTCATTATTCTAGCTCCAACCGTTTTTGCATAATCTTGTCTACATACACACATACACAAACAGATACATTTTTCTCAACCTTAGTGAAAATTACTCAGGGACCTTCCAAACGTATTAAAAAACTTCAAAATCTCTTCATCGAAAATTTTCATTATGTGGCGGTCGCTTCTAGTTTACGAGATAAAAATTATTAAAGTTTGACAAATAAACTAGTTATGAATGAACAGCCATCTAATAATGTTTTATTGACTAAATCACTAATTTTCGGTTATTATTTAATTAATTAAATAATCTTCTTATTTTCAAACCGAACTTATAATTAATTAAATAATCTTCTTATATCCGAACCGAACTTATAAAAACAGATTAAATAATCTTCTTATATCCAAACCGAACTTATAAAAACTGCAAATTTGTGAATTAGTTAATTATTAGTGAATTAGTCAATAAAACAATATTAAATGGCTGCTCATTCATAACTAGTTTATTTGTCAAACTTTAATAATTTTTATCTCGTAAACTAGAAGCGACCGCCACATTACTTCTTAAGGAAAGTTTCTTGTGAATCAAAAAAGGATTGGTAAAGTTAATCCTTGATACATCGGTTAGACTAAACAATTATCAGTTTTTTTTTATATACAAAAGAGAATTGAGAGAGGATTGAAATGAAATGTAGGTGGTTCAGGATCAGAGTGATTTGAGAAATGTAGCTGCAACCTAAAATTTTAGTCCAGTGATGTCACTGAGATAGATAGATAAGGAAATTATATCTTAAATCTGTAGGTTATGTCTGTTCAACGTATAAAAGATTTGAGCTCTAGGTAATTTTTAAATTTAAGTTTAAGAACAAAAATTCTTCAACCTGCATCTTCTTATGCAGTGATTCTCAACCACTGTGCCTTGGCATTCTAGTGTCTTAAACATTTCCGAAATTTGTTCAATTTGGTTCTAAAAAAAAGGTAAACCGTTTTTTGGACCACTTTTTTTCAATATGGTAAACTTTTACACTTAACTTTTTCTTTTTGTGCCGCCAAATTTTTAAATCGTTAAAAGTGTGCCGCGGTAAAAAAAAAAGGTTGAGAATCACTGCTCTAATGACAAGTATGTATATATTAGGTATAATTTCGAATAATAAATATTTTTAAATAAATGGTTTATCCAAATTTTTGATAATTTTGGAATTATTTGGAAAAATGGGTCAATTATGCATTATTCCCAATTATTTATTATTATCCAAATGGCTAGTACACTTGCTTATTACTATGTAAAACAATCTTTGTAAAACATTAAAACATTAGAGTAATTGGGACAAAGTTTAAATTTAGAATTTAATTATAATCTTCAATACAGATGATTATATTTAAACGAATTTAATTTTTTTTTATTCTTCTTTCATTTGGATATTCGATTGCTCTAGGTTTAAATCGAGATCATAAAGTAAATCAGCAGGGTGGCGGAGAGGAGGAAAAGCCATTTAATTGAATTGAATAGAGAGAAAGAATTTTTGTGTTGTTGGATGGAGGATGGAGAGTGTGGGAATCGGGGGGGGGGGGGGTTGAATTGAAAGAGATGGAAAAGTTCTTTGTTGGTTGATATTGGTCCATTGACCACAGTTAACTATTATCGGTGCTTAAAAGCAAATGGAAGTGCCCACCCCACAAACACAACTTATTTATTATTAACCAAACGACGTAGCTTCCACTCAACCAACAACATACATTCTCTAAAATTAGTTACTAGTTACTCTCTTTCATGGATGTGCCAAACAATACAATGAGAACAATTTATTATCTACAATCTTTACAAAAAAATAAAAAAAAATAATAATGTAAATTCATTTTATTTTTCAAATGATAATTATAAATAGATTTTATATACAATATATTTGTTGTGTTCAACCTGTAATTTAAAATTTTACCTTTTGTGTTTATTTAAATCGTGGGTGTTTAAATTACGAACCAAAAACCTTTAAAAAACCAGAATTATTAAAATATTTATATTTAAACATTTTTATTAAAAAAAAAAAATAATGTTTACAATTTTTTTTATAGAGTCGTGTACAAAAAAAAAACAATAAAAATAAAAATAAAAAAAAATATAAAAATCGCAAATACTTATTATATTATTATCAAAAATGTACTTAATATTTTTATAAACCATTTTAATCAATGAATTTATGGAACTACTGTAACGTGTGCTCTACCTACACTAAGCGCTTTACCAATACTGTAGGTATCGTATTGCTATAGCACATACTATCAATGTGTGTAATAATTAGATAAAAGATAGAAAATAATATAAACTGATTATTTACATAAAAACAAAAAATTATATATATATTTCATTTTATTATTAAAAAAAAATCTGGAGTGTCTCCACTCGACTATCTCGCAAATTTGAATTGGATCAAATAACAAATATTAATTTAAATTAATTAAATTATAAATTAAAATTAATAAATAATATTTATTAAATCAGCTCATGTTTGGCTCTTTGTTGATGGCACCACGTCACGTGTTGGCGTGTGAGATTTGCAGTGTTAAAAAATTAATTCTGGTACTTTCAATCAAGCTGAAATTCTATATATAGCAGTTTTATACAATTATTAATCATGTGAAAAATTATCAAACATATACTTATTTTTACGGTCACTTTAAAAGAAAAAAAATCAAAACGTTGTAGATAATGACCCTCTTCAGGTTGAGCTACATTTCTCAAAAGTTGATAGAAAACTATGAATTTTGAATAATGCCCATGTACCAAATTTCATCATTCTAGCTCAAACCGTTTTTGCGTAAACTTGGTTACATACATACACACAGAGAGAGAGAGAGAGACATTTTTCTCAACCTTAGTGAAAATGATTCAGGAACCTTCAAAACGTATAAAAACATCAAAATCTCAAAATCGAAAATTTTCGTGATCGCAATACTATCTCTGGCGAGATAGTAAAAATAATAAAATAAAATAAAATAAAAATAAAATACTCTAGAATTATTTTATTTTCTTTATAATATTTTAAGTTTTGTTTTTAACCAAGTGTTTTTTTTTTTGTTTTTCAAGGCCGGGGGCTATTTCCATTATATATATATTCCATACTTGAAACATAGAACTACTCAAGCTCTGTCCCGACTTTGAATCCTGACAACACTTTTTCGGTCGTGTCAAGGCGGGGGTAGGTTTCCATTAGGAAAGTACATTCCATACTTGGTATATATATCCTTACTTAAGCATGCAGAGAGCAGGTAGAGCGCACGTTGCAGTATTGGTATGGAATTGGTAGAGTACTTTGTTTTGGTAGAGCACACGCTACAGTAGCACCTAATTTATTTTCTTATTATTTGAAAAATTACAGAATTAAATAATTGCGCAATTAAATAAAATCATTTGACACATTTCAGTGATATGGTTGCACATAAACCTATGAGTTGCACAATTCAAGAGTTGATGTATGAGGAGAAAATGATTCTTCATGTTGTTCGTTAGGAATGTATATTATCGCCACTTTTTTAAACTATACTTGAAAAATCGGTATATTGGATAATATGACGGTAGTTAAGGGCGAAATAACACGGATAATACTTTTTGTTATCAGATAATTCAGGACTTCAGAAGCAGTTAAATGTTTAGGTGATGAATATAGGCTTAAAATGTAAAGTTCTGGGCCTAATTCAAAGATCAAATATATGGCCATAAGTAAAAAATTAAACCCATATGATATATGTTTCATATATTTTAAAAATAACTTTTGGGAGAAACTAGAAAAATGTTTGATGTACCCTTAATGATCACTGGAACAACTATGGGGATAATAAGAATAGAATAGCACTTTGATACACACTCATGATCTTAGTTTATAGCTAAGAATGTGAATTTCAGGTAGTTACGTGTTTTCTGTTCTATGGAGTCGAATCATAGATCCTGATTGAAGCCAGCAAGAGCCAAATAGGAGTATTTGAGATGTAAATATACGGGCATATACATACTGTATGGACAAATTATAAAAAGAATAAATAAAAAATTCCAAAATTCAAAGGACAAGAAGAAGAATATCATGGTCAAAAATTTGAGACAATAGTTCGGAAAAACCTCATTGTAGTAGTTTCGTACCTGCTTTAACAAAACCATTTTACCCAGGGATCACATAGTCAACGTTCGCCGGGCGGATAAGGCGTCATAAAAAAGAAAAAATATTTTAATCAAGATCAAAATAATATAGTCAATGTTACTAGAGTTACGTTATTCTATAAAATTCCGCCTCCGAGTCCCTGAAGATCATAGACACACATCCTGAAAATCCAAACTAAATGGAACGAAACTTACAAATTTAAAAAAATATAATATATGTATCTATACATATCTGATTCTAATTAAAATAATAATAATAAAAATAATAATAATAAAAGTTAATATATTTCAATAAAACTACATAGAGTTAATTTTATATATATAATTTCAAATTGTTGGAAAAATATTATATGTATCAGTAATTTGTTTTTTTTTTTTGTTTTTTTTTTTTTTTTTTTTTTGTTTTTTTTTTGTTTTTTTTTTTTGTTTTTTTTTTTGTTTTTTTTTTTTGTAATGTGGCCCACCGTCGACCATAGTTTAAACACCCTTAACTTAAACGTAATGGGTAAAAAACATTTATATTTCTAAAGGGCAAAAAGATAATAAAATACAATTTATCTGAAAAAGTAAATTTTCCAGATGAATAATTTTTTTAAGGATTTAGAATTAAAAATATCCTTTCATGTGGATGAATATGGATTCTTATTTATTTTACTAATTAGTTAAACTGAGTGAGTATGGTATTATATTTATAAAAACATTCCTTTGTTTCCAAATTTCCTTATTTGGAATTCATGCAGTTATGCAACCCATCCCTTAATATTAGCATGGCACTTGTTTGATCCACCCACATTTTTTTATTTATTAATTCTAATCTAATCTAGGAATTAGTAAGATAAGAACGAGCATCCCTCGATGGAAGTAGGAGGCACCTCCTGAAAATCCCTAACATCAAAATAATCCAAAGACTAGTAACCTAGTAACCCTCCCCGTGTAAGGCATCGAAAGCTACCAATTCTAAATACCTTGCGCTCTTCTGCCTCCATTATCAATGCTCCTTCTTGACAGATGTGCTCTGAAATTCCCTCATCTGAAAGAATTCTATAATCTATTTCTCTTTAATCTTCTAATGAATATTATCAAAACAACAATTTAAATATAAATTCACTTACTATTAAGTATATTAACCTTTATTTGAAATATTAAATTTAATTTGGAAATTAATAAAATGTATACCCATTTTAAAATGTGCCATGTTAAATAAATAACGATGATTACTTACATTTGGTGAGCTGTATATACAATAGAACATTGCATAATCATCAGAGATGGAGAAGATAATCAAGGATTCAATTCAACATCCAGTAGCAGGAACGTAGATTGGATCATGAAATAGAAAGAAAAAATTATATTAGATTATGAAATTTTAAAATAAATAAAATTTAAATTGAATTAAAAATCAAATAATAATTAATACTGACCTCGGAGTGAAAATAAATGGTTGATACATCTCGCAGATTAAACTCGAAGACCTTTTCTCGAAGACTTGAATTGATTTCTCATCTCTTTTGTCTAAATAAATAAGAAATTAAATAAGATTAGATAAGATTGATATATCAATGAAATAAATAAAATGATACAAAAATAAATAAATAACATTAAGATGATTCAAAGGGGGAATATATTTTTTTTAAAAAAATATCTTATTTCTATGATATTAATTTACTAAAATTCTTTAAAATATAAAAATATTTCCAAAATAATATCAACATCTTAAAGATGATTTTCATTTAATAAAATATTTAAGGAAAATTAAATGTTAATTTTTTTAATGTTTAAATAATTTTCATTTAATTTTTCATACTCTAAATCTACTCTCGTCACCTAAGGTCATAGACCATGCCTCACAGTGGCGTAACTAAGGGGGGGGAAGGGGGGGGACATATGTCCCCGGGCGCCAAATTTAGGGGGCGCAAAATTATGGAAGCCAATTTGGAACAAAAGAAGAATTAATATTTAAAGTTAAACTGTATTTTGTGTAAGTCAATAAATATTATTTATACGCTATTAAAATCATATAAACCTGTTTCGTTATTCGTCATTAATATTCTTTAAAAAAAATTAAATTAAATATATATATATATATAAGAAAGGGGGCGCTAATTTCTCAGTTGCCCCCAGGCGCAAGAACCTCACGGTACGCCACTGATGCTTCATATCCATATAATACAACCGGTAAAATAATTGTTTTATATATTTTAATTTTTATCCCCTTTGATAATAATTTTGACGTGATAAGCCCCTTTACGGCATGTTAACAGGCGCTTCCCGATTGTAATCTTGCTTGAAACTCTTCTCGAATATTATTATCTTTCGTTATCACAGAACCTAAGTATTTACATTTTTTTACATTTTCAAATTCTATAACTTGTATGTTAAGACTTTGTGTGTTAATAATATTCCTCTCTGTTACTAAATACTTTGTCTTAGCAATATTTATTTCCAGCCCAACCTCTTTTCCTGCTTCGATTAATTTTTCTACACTATCTTTAATTACAATTGCCGAATCTTCTATTACATTTAAGTCGTCTGCGGAACCTAATACTTGAATTTTTTGTTTAATTCGATTCCGTATGATTTTTCCCCAATTTGTCTAATTACATATTCCAGAACTAAATTAAATAAAATTGGTGATAATGCGTCTCCTTGTTTTAACCCAGTCCGAATTTCGAAAGTTTCTGATAGTTGATTCCCGCATCCTACTCTTCCTTTACTACCTACAAGACAAATTCGAATCATACGTACTAGGTTTTTTGGAATTCCCATTAAGATCAAGATTTGAAAAAGTTTTTCCCGGTCTATTGAGTCATATGCTTTTGTAAAATCTACAAAAAATTGGTGAACAGAGATATTGAATTCGCGTTTATAAAAAAATAATAAAAATATATTTTATAAAAATTTAATTTTTAGTTAAATATTTTTTTCAAATTCTTTATTTATTGTAATTATTATATTTAAAAAAAAAAAAGCGTGGGACGTATGGACTGAATGGTAACATCAACACTTTCATGTTGAAGAGTTATAAAGGATTCGAGAGTAAAATCCAGATTTACCGCAAGAGATGTGTAAGAGATTAATGAGATTAGAAATAATACATATCATATATTTAAAATTATAGGCATATAAATATGAATATATAAGATAAATATTTTTTCATATTTATTTTTATTTTAATTTTGAAAATGAACAGCCTCGACTAATTATTTCATGTATTTTAAAGAGAATTAATAAATAAATCTAATAAATATTTAAAATTTAAAAATAATAAAATAATATTAACATGATTTTAATTAAAAAAAAATATTTAAATATATTTGAAATATTTCGTATATGATTTTTTAATGTAAATAATGTAATAATAATATATAAATAATTCAATTGAATTAATAGAAAATTTTTTAAGCTTAATTCTATTTAAAAATTTTAATGAATAATTAATTTATAAATAATTTATTAGTACAAAGTGATAAAAATGCATTTTAGAAATTTAATTTTTATTGGAATATTTTTTTTAAAAGTTCACTTTAAGTTCTGTTTAAATCATCGTTTTAATTAATAAAAATAAATAAATTTACAATTAATTAATAATAATTAAGGAGAGGGGCGAGCGGAGGTTAAAGAAAATTAAATCGTATATGATTTGTTTAATGTATAAATAATTTTCATTTCACTTTAAAAAAAAAATAAATTCTTCAATCGAATTAATAGAAGAATTTTTAAGCTTAATTCTATTTAAAAATTTTAATGAATAATTAATTTATAAATAATTTATCAGTAAAAAGTGATAAAAATACATTTTATAAAATTTAATTTTTATTGGAATATTTTTTTTTTTAAATCTTCGTTTTAATTAATAAAAATAAATAAATTTACAATTAATTCTTGATTAGTGAGTGATTGAGGGATGATTTTGGTTTTGAGACCGCTTCTACGTCTTGCATTGCTTGGGAATGTGCACTGAATACGCTCGAGTCGGCCAGGCAGGCGAGGAGGTGGTGGGGCCGGGCGGAGTAGGGGAAGGAGAGGGGCGAGCGGGGACGAGCGGAGGCGAGCTCTCTCCTTCAATTTATTATAAATATCAATAGAATATATAAAAACACTAATATTAATTTTTAAAATTATCGTGTATTTGAATACATCTTAAATCGAATCTATAGAATATTTAAGCTTAATTTTATTCAAAGATCCTAATGAAAAATTTATATAAATTATATCAGGAAAATAGTTATTGAAATATTTTTTTTGAATTCATTGTTAAAATTATTATATTTTGAAAAAAATATGGGACTGGGATTATTAATTAATTTTAAATTATAAATTGAGTGATAAAAGTATAAATTTAATGTAAATATCTATAATCAAAAATCTGGAGTATCTCCATTCGACTATCAAGCAAATTTAATTTGGATGAATTAACATATAATATATTTACATTAAATTTAATTAATTAAAATATAAATTATAACTAGAGTTATATGATATTCTATAAAATTCCGCCAGCGATTCCCTGAAGATCATAGACAAACATCCTGAAAATGCATCAAGAATTGCAACCTCCTCTTTTGAAACCAATATAGATTTGCTTGTTTAACAAATACAAATTCATCCATCTCATTAATTTGAATATTCTATCTTCCAATTCCAAACTAAATGAAACGAAACTTTTACAAATTTAAAAAATATAATATACTTATGTATCTATACATATCTGATTCTAATTAAAAAATAATATAATAATAATAATAATTATAAAAGTTAATATATTTTTTTATAAGACTACATAGAGTTAATTATTATTTCATATTATGTTGGAAAAATAATGTAAGTGTGACCGAGAATTTATTTTTTTTTTGCACTGTGGCCCACCATCGATCATAGTTTAAACAGTCATAACTTAAACGTAATGAGTAAAAAATAAAATTATTCCTCTAAAGGGCAAAAAGATAATAAAATACAATTCATCTGATCATGTAAAGTTTCCAGTTGAATAAATAATTTTTTTAAGGATTTAGAATTAAAATTATTATGGATGATTATCGATTCTTATTTATTTTACAAGTTAGCTAAAATCTAAAATGAGTGGGTATGGTATTATATAATAACAAAGAAAATTTGGAATTTGTTTTTTAATCCAAGTATTAGCTTTTAGAGCTCAGTCCCTTCATAAAATGGTTTTTAATCTTTTTAAAATCAGGTACCACTATTTTGATTAACATATATAAAAAAATTTGGAGTGTCTCCACTCGGCTATCTCACAAATTAGAATTAGATTAATTAACATATATTATATTTAATAAATTAAATTTAATTAATTATATAAATTATAAATTAAAATTAATATATACTATTTATGTGTGTTTGGCTCTTTGTTGATGACACCACGTAACGTGCTAGCGCGTGATTAGGAGTCAACGTATTAAAAAATTAATTTCGGTACTTTCAGCGATTCAATCAAGCTCAAATTCTATATATAACAGTTTTATACAATTTTTAATCATGTGAAAAACTATCAAACTTATTTATTTTTAAGGTCAGTTTAGAGGAAAAAATATGAGGCGAGATAGTAAATAAGTTGACCTGTGGCCAGGCGTAGAACCGACTATGGTTTGAAATAAATTAATTTCCAGATACAGAAACAATTTCAAATAATTTAAATGTATCTATTAATGCAATAAAAACAGATATGAATATAACATACATATTTTTAATTTTATTTTATTTATAATATATAAGTAGGAGCTGGCTGTGATGTCATGAAGGACTGGGTGACGTCATATAATTTAAAATTAAGAAAAAACTAATAAAGACGATTTTTCCCGAGGATAAAACCAATACAAAGTGCATGATTCGTGGAGATATTTAAAAAATCTCCTCGTGAAATTTGGTGTGAAAATAACCCTTCTACCACTTCCACTTCCACTTCCGGTTTCCGGATATACAACAAAAGTTGATCAATTCATCATACTGATGCATTAAGTAAATACACCAAATTTCATTACTATCGTCGGTCGGTAAAAAGAAAGGAAAAAGTGAGAGTTGAGTCTTACTTGGGTTGGGATGTAGCAGACCGACATTACATTTGGATGGAATCGATGCGTTTTGTTGCTTTTTGAGTGTTCACTGCACATAAAACAAATAATCGAATGCAAATGAAAAACACTTCATTTACTCTGATAAATCACACAATACTGATTGACAATATATATATCTATTCTATTTAAATAATAATTCGGGTTGATAATCACCTCTTAGGAAAAAATATTTTTTTTTAATCGGATTATCATTTTTTTTTAAATATAAAGAATCTAAATAAATGAAATATATATCATAAATACATACACCACAGTCAATTTTCTTGTTATAATTATTTTTAAAATGAGCAAACGGAATTATTTTTGTCACACTTATATATGAAGACCTTAGAGCGAAACAATGGTAAGCCACTTTTGTAGAAAATTGTTTTATTCTTAATTATATATATCTAAGAAATAATAGTTGCTGACTTTTTCCCTTTACTGATATTACATATTGAGCAAATTTGAAATATATGCAGTAAACCCAATGTTTTCTATCTTTTTTCTACACTTTAAACTGCAATATCTCAACATTTTGATTTTGTGGCTTACCACTGTTTCGCTCTAAGGTCTTCATATATATATGATATACGAGGTAGGGTCAAAAAGTTCGCGGAATGGTCGCTTATAGTCAAGTATTTCTTAGCTGAAAGGGAAATTTTTGTTTGTGAGGTTGGCATAACTGGTAGTGAATGTGCTTTTGAGGTTAGCAGACAGTTGTAGTTGGTTCCGTGCGTTCGGTGTTTAATATTGTAGATCGTAGTTTCTTTCTTTCGTCGGATTGTGCAATGTCGTCATTAGAGCAGCGTGGCAATATTAAATTCTGTGTGTTGCTGGAGAAATCACCCTCGGAGACTCTTGAGATGCTAAAAAAAGCATACGGAAATTCTGCGATGAAGAAAATAGCAGTTTACGAGTGGCATAAGCGTTTTCGCGACGGTCGCACAACAATTGATGATGACGTTCGGACTGGGCGGCCTTCCACTTGATTTTTTTTGTGAAAGTAATAACTTGTTATAACATTAAATCATAATTATTTTTAAAAATAAATATAATACAAAAAATACACCTAAATAGTATGAAAAAATCATAAAATAATTTTAAATTTCGATACAAAATTTAAGTGGAATTTGTTACTTAATTCATAGAAATTGAATATCTTGTTAAGATGATGCTTTAATTGGCCCTCTAAATGAACATCTATAATTTGTGTTCTTAAAGTTGTTTTAATATTTGTCATGAAATAAAATGTAGTACTTTAAGTAACCAGTAGTTACTGAAACTTAAATACATACCGTTATATTTATTACATAAATTTCCAAATCACTTCAATTTATATATATACCTAACTAAATATATTAAATGTAGCTATTCCGGGAGCACATGTCTCCTCAAATTTTTTGAATTAATTAAAATTATGTCGATAATCAAAATTACAATTTTAATTTAGCTATCAATAAAACACAATTTGCTTTATCTTTAACAGAGAACATAGTAACTCACTAAACTCATCGCAACAACAGTACAAGAACTGATGTTGAGGTTAGAACAGCTTATAAACAAACTTTTGGGCTGTAGGCTTTCAGAGATACCAATATAGCATTTAGAAATTTCCCTACAATCTTCCTACGAATTACTGAAACCGCACCATTCTTTTATGATAACCCTGTATATATATATTTATATACATATATAGGTTTTTATCTGCACATTTTTCAGAATTTCAAATTTTTTGCATATCTTGACGCTTCATTACCTTAAGAAACCAACAGTGACTTTAGAATTTTTATGTCTGTCCGGAAAATTGTGACGTTATAGACTCAAAATTGACTGAACCAATTTGAAGAAAATACATCACAATATTCTTGCATATCTCTATTTGAATATAGGCTATATATTATGTCAATATTTATTCAATAACCGCACAAATTAATTTTTAAAAATTTATATATTACTACTTGTTGTCATTCAGCGTCTTATTGATTCATTTCCAACAGTGAATATAAATTGAATAATTCTAACAATTTCCATACAAAGAATGTTTATAATATTTAAATTTTTATTTTAATTTCTAATATTCAAATATCAATTCACTTATTTAATTTATTCTAAAAGTTCGATTTATTGATTATATAAAAATTAAAACATGATTTTTTTTTAAGACAAATGATATAAAGAAGTTGTTTTAATTTTCTGTCTTTTCAAAATTGGGTAAATTTTTTCAATTTGTTTTAAATTATGTAAATTATTAAATTCTATTATAAATAAGAACACAAAGATATGAATTTTTTAATATATTAATTGAAATAAAATGAATGAAAATCTTTTGAATACAGACTTTCAACCAAATACTATGTATCTCTTCGGGGGTACAGGGGGCAGAGCCCCTTGTTTAGGTACGAAGATCGACGAAGTACCTAGCATATATATATATACAACATTATCCATGGAGTTTATAACAAATGTACTCTAACCGGCCTTCCCCTATATTGTTTTCATTTCAAAGAATATGACCATACTAGCAAAAACTTTGATTTATGAATTTATATATATGAAACATATTTTTTTTGTTCGTATTTTCATAGATAACATTTAAATGTTATTTTATGTCTAACCTTCAATGATGAAAAAGTTTCAAATGAGAAAAAGAACAAATAAAAAAAAACTACATAAGAACACAGGTTTAAATGTCCAACATGGGAGTCGTTGGCGATTTCTTCTCTTCATTAATTTTAACTAACGTTCCTCGATGTGATCATTCATCAATCAGACTTTTTATTCATTCACTTTCCTCCTTTCCTATCTCTTTTCCCTTTTCCTCTCCCTTTTACTTCATTAATTCTATTTTACATTTAAAATAAATGCTTATAAACACTATTAAACCAGCAGTTTAATAAATATATTGTTAAATTTAATTTTAAAAGATAAATTAAAAAAAAATATGAATTAATTATCACAATAAAAATTATATAAAGAATTTAAGAAATTTTTTGGTTTAAAGAAACCAATCGTGGTTACCACCTCTATTCAATTCTTCTCCTCTCAAATTCTTTCTCACGTATTTTTGTAATAGTAAGTCCAGCATGTCGTTAGTTAACGATTCCTATTTGATTTCTGATTAAGTAAATTTTCTCAATATCATTTATTCTTCGCTGTCACATAGACTCATAAAATTCATACACTCTTTCCTGTAATATTATCTTTTTTTTCTGTTAATAAATAAGAAAATTTTTATTTTCAAATAATCTGAATCTTTTTTTTCCCTCAACCCTTAAAGTCATTGACCACGCCTTATATCAGAATACACTCAACAAATCATAGTAATTATAGAATATTATATAATATTATATTATATTATAGTCATTCAATGACACGTTTTGAAATAGTTAATTTTAACCACATAATTTTATAAAATATTTTGCAATTTGTCTAATATTGAATTGATTGTGATTTATCCCTTCATCAGTGCATAATTTTTACTATCTATTACAAATATATATATATATAATTTTTGCTAGTATAATAAGATAAGATATATATTTATTATACATCCTTTTGTCATATATCCTATTATAATTAAATTTAAATCTTTAATAAAATTTCTTGATTTTATATCTTTTTATTATTATTTATTTTGTTGACATAAATATACAAGTTTTACTACTCTACTTATAAATTCAGTTAATTAAATGTATATTTACACAAAACCACTTTTCTTAGGTTGATTTTTCTACTACAGAGTCCAAATAATTTTATTAAGCCAAGTCTCAGCGTCAACGATATTTTTTTTCCAATAAAAAGCAATTATTAACACACAAAAATCTTTTTTGTCCATTTTCTTGAAAATAACAAAAGCTGCTTCGCTCCAAATGCTATATCTCACAAACCAACTACTCGACAGCTGAGAAATGTATACACATATCTTTTGAAGGATTGTACTAACAAATAATCACATGGATTTAATTCTAGTAATGCTAACTTTGTGTTAGCCAATGAACTTTTCATTTCAACTATTATTATATTTTCGATATTTTATTTATATTTTAAAATCTCTCGAATTAAAAAAATTAGTAAGTCTCTCTAATTTTTTACTTTTTTTTTTTAATTTATTAAAAAAATTGTATTTTTACTCTCTCTATTCAAAGATCTCTGAAATCCTTTATAGTATTTAAAGGGCAATCAACCTGTTTCCCTTTTGATGTCAAAATATGACCCTCCAGTTGCGCAAATATTAATAAATATGTATATTATTTTATTTTCAAAAGAAAATATTATTATTAAGGGATATTTGTATAATTTATTTATTTAGTTAAATAAAAGTACACGACTGCAGAATAAGCCTCAACTCAAGCGGAGTGGTCGGAGCAAGCGTATGGTACTTGATAACGGCTGCAAAATAAGCAAACGAAACGTTGTACGTTTATTTAATTAAAAAAATAAATTATTCAAATATGTGGTCTTTTTTTAAAAATCCCATTAATAATTATAAAAACCACAAAAGTTTTAATAATTCAAGAAAATATTATATTAAAAAAAAAAAAAAAAAAATTGTAAACAGAATAAAAACACTTAACAGAGAACAGTTTATTTATTTTAAATTACAAATCATATCTAAATACCTAATCATAATTAAATACCATAAAATTGAAACAAAAATGTTAGTGACTTACTAAAATTTTGTAAATTGTAACTAACTTTTGCTTCTTTTGTTTCAAAAGGTTACCGACCCTTCTACTATATATACATATACTGTTCATTTATTGGATTTGTTACTTAATATTTTAAGAAAAAAAACCTATCATTAATCAATCATTTGAAAAGAATTTTTTTAATCACCCATCATACCCTTCAATCATACAATGAAAAAATTCTTCAATCAACTGAATCGACTTTTTCTTATTCAAGAACGCTTTTATGTTATTATTTTTATAGTGATTAACTAATTTCTAAGTAAAAAAATATTAGGTTGAAAGATAAGATTTTAATACATTAATTTTGGTGAACGTGTTGATTTATTTTTAAAAGAATAGTTGGAAGGAAGTTGATTGATTGTTTTATTTGTTTGTTTTTTTTTAAATAAATTGAATTTATTGAGAGTAATAAGTTTAAATTGAATACAAAGGCGAACATCTTTGATAAATAATTTAGAATTATACTTTTGAAGAAATATAAAACATGAGGGGGCGAGGAGGGCTGGAATAGAAAGGGCATTCGCTTAAGTTTATTAATAAATGGTATGGGAAAATGATAATAATATGAATTTAATTAGTAAGAGATAAGTCTTGACGAGGCAATCGAATTTTTATTTTAATCTTAAGATAAAAATATATAATTTAATTAAAGTAAAGAACAAAAATTAACATGATATGGCAAATAATTGATTGTAATGATTCATGAAAAAGGAACTTTCCAGTGGCGAAAACCGAATCAAAACGCTAGAAATGGCGTGTGAAAAGACTCATCCGCTTAATTTTAATTTTAATTTAATTTAATTAAAATTAAAGAAAATCAATTTTAAATTAGATATATATATAAACACTACACATTTCTCCAATAAAAGATGGAGGCTCAATCTTGTATAGTGGGCAGCCGATGGCAATAGAATGATAATGAGGGTTGTATGTTGAGGTCTGAGGTAAACTTCAAAAACAAAGAGTGGGGGTCCGATTCGGTGACAACATCGGAGAATTTCTTTTGCCTCCCTTATTTTCTTTTTTAAAAAATTACAATACCTAAGTCAGAATTTCTTGTTCACATAAATATCTATTAATAACAAATACACAATATAATTTTCTTTTTTTTTTTAAATTAAAAATGATAGAGGAAGGGGATGGCAAATTTAAAATTTGCCAACATATGTTGGAGCCATGCGCAAACAAAATACAAATCATTAAAGATTCCTTACGTATGAGATACAAAAAAAAAGTAACATGAAAATATTTTGTGTATTATTATATTGGTTATAGTTAGAATTTTAAAATCAACAAAAGATAGGCGAGACATTTATCCCAATTGAGAAAATATATATTGGTAAGTAAATTGTTTACATGGGATTAAGGAGAAAGAACAAAAATGCAACGAGAAATTAGAAGTGGATAGAAATTGGATGTACAGTGTCTGGAAAAATGTAAACGCCATGGGTGCGCTGTTGTCTGGCACTAGCAAGTTCTCAACCGGTTGATTTTCCGACAACAGCGCCCTCTAAAGCGGTTTACATTTTTCCGACACTATGCATGATGGTAGAAAATGATTGATGTTTCCAAGATTTTTCAAGACAAGTAGAAAAATAATAGATGAATTTATAACGTTTATACATTTAGTATACTAAAACTCAATGAAATGAAGAGTTAATAGATGAGTTTAACATTTGCCAATATGAAAAAGAAATTAATTTTCATAAAAATATTTAACTTTTTGAGTTGGAGGAATTATTTTTTTTTTCAAATCGTAAAAGTCACTATTATGAATTGAGATAATTAAATTTCCAAATTTTTATCAGTTATTTTAGCTATTGACAAGAATTGAATCCTATAATACTTATATTATTATACTTTTGTAGAACAAAGATAGTTTTGTCAGATTTATGTTTGAAAAGATTTTGATTATCAAACTTTTAACTTTTCTAAAAAAAAATAAATAAAACAAAACAAAAAAGAATATATTATTTTAACTTTAAAAGTTATTTTAGAAATTGGCACATTTAATAAATATTTTCAAACCATAATTCATTTTTTTTTTAAATATAATAAATAATTTTTATATATAATAAATTTTCCTTAAATATTATAAGTTCAAATATTTACTTATTTAATATTATTATAACCTTATAGTAAAATTACAAAAGCCATAAATAAGATATTGAGAAGTTTTGAATCTTGAAATAATGTGCAAACCTATCTTCAAAAAATAAATTGACGCAGCCATTTTGAATTTAAAAAAATCTTAATACCCCCGATAGATAAATCGATAGATAGTTAATTCATGAATAAAAGAAAAACAGACCATCCACTATAATTAAAGCTCTTTCTGTCTTTATATATATTATATATATATATATATATATATATAAATTGAAGAATAAAAAAGTCGAAATTCCATCCAAATAAAATAAAGATTTAAATGTAACATGCATTGATCAATTTTTTCAATGAATAGTCAATGAATCTATATCCAAGTTATAATCGATTAAACAAAAACAAACAAACAAAGTAGAAAGAAATTGAATCGTTTTTATATTCAACCAATTACCATATAAAGGAAAAAAATAAAATTCATTCAGCATCGATAAATTTTCATGTTTATTTTATCCTGGCATATAATAACAATTATTCTATCTTCATAAAAAACAAAATAAATAAATCAAATCAAACTTTTAATACTTAGCCTTTGATGAGAATATTAATGTTTTAATGCAATTATCTATACAATCACATACAACAAGTTCATTTAATGCAATAATTTTAAATTTTAATTCTTGATTACTAATTTTTAATTCTAAAGTATTATCGAATAAAATATAATTCAAAAACTAAGTACTATAAATATGTATTAATAAATATTTCTATTTAAAATATAAATTTTTTTAGAAATCCTGCAATTTATTAAATGTGATATGTAAGCCTTTTATGAAAATTAATTTTTTCCTTGATATATAAGTAATGTTATATTTACTTTAATATTATATATATATATAATATATTTATTTTCTGATATTTAAATATTTCTTGAATTTTATATTTATGATAACAATAATTTTTTATTCAATTGTAACAGAAAATCATTTCTTGAAAACGCCTGTAAACTATTAGCTATGCAACCTAACATACATATCAAGTAAATATAAAAAAACATCCAGGAGTTATCACTTAGGCTCAATATATGGTATAATTATTTAACGTGACCATTTATTTTTTTCCTAAAAAAAAAGATTTTTTGATTTTCGGTAATAGTTTGGGGAGGCTATGAAAAAAACGTATATTTTTAATTATTTCTGTTTATTATAATCAAAATAACTGAAAAATATAGTATATTAAATAAAATAACAGTATAATAATATAATAATAAATTTAAAATAAGGGACAATCTACCTGAAAACGGGACGTATGGTCACTTTAGGTATAAAGTTTTTTAATAAAATGTGCCTGAAAGAACGATAGCCTTTTAAAAAAAATGTAAATAGTTGAATCGTTCATAGGGCCGGGATACTTAATTTCATTGGTAATACAAATAGAAGAATTTTTATTGAACTCATCGATGGATAACGAGCCAATGACCTTTAAATTTCTATTTTAAAAAACATATAAAATTTCATGGACCAGCAATAACAATAATTGATAATTTTCTTAAATATTTTCATAGAATAAATATTTTATCTAAAATACATAAGAAATAAGAATGAAAAAATCAATACTTATTCCCAATATAGGAAGATCTATATTCCAAATAACTAGGCACAAAAATTGTACAATTAAATTCATTTTTATTTTAAATCTTTTAATTTAAAAGAATGACTTATTCACATTCATCTTTTTTTTTAATTACCCGCAATTATTTATTTTTAAGCCCTGTCAAATATCAAATTAATCCATTGTAAGTAAATAATAATAATACTTTCCAATGTTCAACTGACTGTATTTTTATTAACATGTTTATTGGAAAAGTTTTTAATAGTGTTATGTTTTTTTTTTTTTTGGTCTTTACCTTCTTGGTTTAATTTTCCTAGAATCAAATAATTATATTTTATAGGGGTACAAGTAAAGTTAAGGTAAAAAATACAATAAAAATAAATTAAATATATAATAAATTTACACCCAAATTCATAAAAAAATTTTAAACCACATACAATTTCTTTTAATTTTATATTAATTTTAATTTATATACTTTACATAATTTAATACAAAAATTTAAATATATATTAAGTGTAAAGAAAAAGAAAATAATAAAAATGTGTGAATTAATGATAAATAAAAAATAATTAAATTAAGAGGATTAAATAAGTAAATATAAATAAATATACATCACAAAGATTAATACAAATTCAATAATAGTTATTAATAATTATATTTATTTATTTTGAAATTGTAAGAAAGAATAAATCAATACGTATTTAGAAGTTATATATACAAAGTATAATTCTTATTGGACGCAATCAACTTCAATTAAAATAGAAAAGTAAAAATCAAAAGAAAATAATAAAAAAACAAGTACGTTTTAAAAAAAGAAATAACAACAACAAAAAATAAAATAAAAATGACAAGACAAAGAATGATTGAACCAAATAAAACGGAAAAATATTTTTAAAAAACCTCCTTTGACATTATTTTTTTTTCTTCAAAAAGATAACTGATAGAACTTTACAAAATATAAATAGGTAGCAAATAGTTCTAATTACCATTACAGTATTTATATTATTTGATGTATTAATTGAAAATTGAAAATTGATTCGGAATGACATTAATGATGCTTATCTTGTAAATTTTCTACCCCACTAATGACTGCTTCCCTTTGATTATATTTACACAGAGATGAGAGCTAGGATAAATTCCATGTAGACATTTTCAATTAAATAGCAATTAAT
This sequence comes from Labia minor, assembly GCA_963082975.1. Taxonomy (NCBI): domain Eukaryota; kingdom Metazoa; phylum Arthropoda; class Insecta; order Dermaptera; family Spongiphoridae; genus Labia; species Labia minor. The sequence goes on from OY720346.1 coordinate 58,942,439, forward strand.
GAACAAACAAAAAAGATTAATTTGAAAATACCATTCAACCGTTTTATGAATTGTGATTTAAATTTAAATTTTTTTTTATATATTATCGAGTTTTGGGATCGAAGCCCTATTCAGTCAGACTAAACATTTCTACTCGTATTTTTATTAAAAGTTCATTTTGATATTTTAAACAAAAATTTTAAAATTTATGAACTTGCTAGAGCAGTGATTTTCAACCTTTTTTTTTACCACGGCACACTTTTAACAGTTTAAAAATTCGGCGGCACACAAAGAAAAAGATAAGTGTAAAAGTTTACCATATTGAAAAACGGTTTACTTTTTCTTTTTTCTTTAGAACCAAATTGAAAAGTCGGAAATGTTTAAGAGCCTCTTTACATTTGTAATAATTTGGCGGCACATTTTGATAATCACTGTGCTAGAGTTTGAACCTTCGACCCTAAGTTATATAAATCATCACTTTACCATTTGAACTACTTGATTGAATTTTTTGTATCTTTGTATCTTTACTCGTAAGTTCTTGGCCGCAACAATCACATTTCTCCAGCCACAGCCATCCAACTCCCACCCTCTCCCATCTCTCTCACGTCCCTTCCTACATTATCCACCCACAGCATCTTTGGTGACATTTCTCCATCGGTTTCCCCACAAATAAATTTTTCGACAGTCTTTCGCCTCCCATTCTAGGCACGTGTCCTACTCATCGCAACTTTCTCGATTATATGACCATAACTATGTCTGGAGATCATGCAATTTCTCGTTATGCAGTGTCCCCCCTTCCCATGTGACCTCATCTTTTTTGGTCCATAAATTCCATATATATTATATTTTTTTTAAATTCTCTAAATCTACTCTCATCTCTTATGGTCATAGACCATGCCCCACACCCATATAATTGTACAATCGGAATAATTTATTTATATATTTTAATTTTGATTTCCTTGAATAATAATTTTGACGAAATAAACCCCATTACTGCATGATTACAGGCGTACCCAGATTTAAATTCTTCTCGAATATTATTATCATCGATTGGATTTTTTTTAATTGTTATAATTATAAAAACTCAATATAATATATAATTTTTTTTACATTATACATTTTAAAGATTGTACATGTATGTATGTATATGTGTGTTTATATATGTTTTAGGTCGAGGTGATTTCCCGTATCCTGGTGCTCTGTATATTTTAATTCATATGCACACGACAAATGTCCTCCATACAGCTTCTATTTTCTTAACATTAAGTTTGGCTGTATGGCGTTATGTGGCTGTCGTTTGTCCACAACATGCGCCCCGTTGGCTCACCCCCTCCGCCTGCAAACGCGCCATCATCTCATCCCTCCTCTTGCCATTAGTCGTTTGCTCACCAGCTATTTTCTCTTTTTCCATTAAGGTTAGTTCTCTATTTATTTGTATCATGAATGATATGAACATCATCAAGCGGACTTATTTTTAAAAACAAATAAAGGGTAAAAAAAAAACAAATATTTATTTTATTTTATTTTACTGAGATAAGCTCATTTACAATTTAAATACATATGTATATGCCCTATATATATATATATTATAATATTTTGTTTAAAATTAAAGTTTTTATTAACCAAAATAGTATACGTTTCTGCGAACGCTCTTTTAATTTTTAGAAAATATATTATTATGTAAAACCTATCTATATTAATTCAAGTATTATATAAACAAAAAATATCACTTTTATATATATACATATTCATATGTAATATTGTTTTTTTTAAAGTCTGAAAATATAAACAATTTCATAAAATTATTTGAAATAAAGAAAATATTCCTTCGTATATATATAAATATATAATTTATAAAATTATTAATTATATATTATTTATAATATTAAACAAGAATAAATTTTAATATTAGCAACTGTTTTGTGCAGATTTGAAAAAATAATTAATATTATAAATATAAAGGAATTTATATTCAAAAAAAATATACAAATATTTTTATATGCCAAGTTGCAAAAATTATTACATGAATAAGTATTTTTGTTTATAGGAGGCAGTACGTCAATGAGGCAAATCTACGTCATATAAGTGGGGGAGAGGTTGTTTTTTTAATAATGTTGTGGCGTGTATCTTTTTAATGTAATTAACAAATTGTAAAGACTTTTTTTCAGTTTTTAATTATCTCGTATTTTGTTCAATCTTTCAAAAAAATAAAAAAAAAATGCTAAATTATCATCATTAATTTACAATAAATTAATCAATAAATAATAATATATATACAATATATATATATATATATATATATATATATATAAAGAGGGAGAAAGAAAGAACTTATATCGAGGGCTGGTCAATAAGTCCGTGACTTTTTGAAAAACACAAGTTTTTGGATAAAAAAATTATTTTATTTTTCAACGTAGTCTCCAACGTTTCTCTAATTTTTTTATCCTTTCCAAAAAATAAGATTTATCGAGGGTATCAAAATAGGTATTTGTTTGTGGAATGATTTCATTGTTGGAGTCAAATCTCTTTCCGCCGAGCCCTCTTCAGGTTTGGAAACAAGAAATAGTCACTCGGAGCTAAATCCGGAGAAATAGGGCGGATGAGTGAGCAATTCGTTTCCCAATTCATGGATGTTCATAGAAATTCACTTTTTTTTATTTTATTCTCAAATCACGAGGTAGTCTGCTATTAATGGATGCCAATGGTTCAAATTTCGACAGGAGTCAGCTGATAGTTGCCTGCTGACAGGAACAGTGTTTCCATTTCATTTAAGAGTCGAGAAATTTAAAAAGTCATGAACTTATTGTCCTGCCCTCGTATATTTATATAGGTATATATACCTATCAAGTCCAGATGTTTACATATTTTGAATCAAATTTTTTAATAAGAAAAAATTAAAGTTCCTATAAAATTTTCAAAATTTGCAAATGAAACTAAAAACATCTTGAAATATATTATAGTTTAAAATATATATTTGTCTAGTTTTGTCTAGTTTTATACTTTAAAAATCAGGAGTCGGCAAATTACGGCCCGCTGACCAAATCCAGCCCGCGGATAAATATTGTAATTCTTGATGTAAATACAAAAGAAATTTTCATATTTGAAAATCCATTTGAGTGTACGATTGACGAACTTCTGTTACAAGTCATTGATCTGCAAAATCATGACACACTAAAAACGAAGTTCATAATTCATAAGTATGGATCTAACACAATGCTATGAATATCTTTCCAAAAATGAATACGGTCAATTAAAATCATATGCACGATGGTTTATTTCTGTATTTGGAAGTACATACCAATGTGAAATGACATTTTCGAAAATGAAGTATACAAAATCGCAATACATATCATTATTAACAGATAACCATTTGTAATCAACTTTAATTATAGGAAGTATTAACTTTGTACCCAATTATAATGAAATAATATTTCAAAAAAAACAACAATTACATTCATCACATTAATGCAAAATTAATTAATTAATTAATTTAAGATTTATTTATTAGATTCTTTATTAAGACATTAAAATATTTATAACCTCCAGATCTTTAAAATTTTTATTTTTGGCCCTTACCTAAAAAGTTTGCCGACCCCTACTTTAATCACTGTAATTAAATCAGCGTTTTCCAAACTGTGGGGCGCGCGCCCACTGGGGGGCGCGAGACTGTTGTAAGGGGCGCGAAGGTATTAGAACCAATATCAAGTGCCAGCAAACTTTTGAACATTTTCGATTTTTTTTCAATTTTTTTTTCAATATTGAAAAAGGAAATTAGATTATTACAAAAATTAAGGGGGCGCAGGTACCGTAAGGTTGGAAACCACTGAATTATATACTTCTATTTTTAAAATTAAATAAAAAAAAATATTTTACTTGAAATCAATAATAATAATAATAATAATAATTAGTAATAAGCGAAAGTTGTTGTGATTTTGTTATCTTAAGGCTCGAGTGGATGCAGAAACGAACCGTACCCTCTACCATACTGACGTCATTAGTGATGGATGGTCGTCTCGGTTAACCTTCTGGGTTCTGACAATTCTCATCAAATTATTGCCATGCTTGATCCTCTCCGGGCTCAGTTGGCGTTTGGTAGGCGCTTTGGGTGTTGCTGGTAGACGACGGGTAGCCCTTCTTGGGGTTGTCGACAAACGTGCACGACGTACAACACGAATGCTTCTCGTTGTTATGGCACTCTTTCTAACAACAGAATTGCCACAGGCTGCACTCGGTCTGCTCTCCGCTATTCTAGGACAGGCCTTTTTTCAAAAATGCTATCACGTAGGTTTTAAACCTCCTCCTACTTTCTCCCTCTACCTTTATAATAATCCTTTTATTTGAAAATTTATCTCTACTTAAAAAAAAAAAATAATAAATAAAAATTTTTCTCTTTTTTTTTTTGGTTTTTCCAACATTAATTTGTATGTAATGGATTTTTATTAAACACTCCATTTAATATTTTTTCATCCTAATTATTCAAACAAATGGAAGATTATTTATGAAAAGAAAAATATTTCCATTCAAATATACCTGTCAATCCGTAAATTAAGGATTATTTAAACTTCCCCCGCCCCCCTCCCATATATAATGAAGGATTTATTTATTTTATTTATATATTTATTTTTTTATTTTATTCAATATAATCCTGGATTAATATATTTTATTCACAGATTTTATAAATAATATTTTTTTTTAAATAATTCTCCAATATTAGTTTATGCATTAACGTAGAACTAGAATATTCTTTTATTGATTATAAGTTTGGTTGAATTAAACTTATAATGATATAAAGATTAATTTCAATCATGTGTTGTAAAAGTAAAATAAAATTTCAAAAGATAACCATTTAATAATTTATAATTATTATTTAAATTCATTTATTAATTAAGTATAGTATATGAATTTTGAGAATTAAATCATACAATTATACCATATAAACACATTAATTTTACTAAATGTATATTATTCTTATTCTTGAAAATTTATTTTTTATAATTGTTTTTGTTTTATAAAATAAATATTCAAGTTCAACATTCAATATATAATACGAAGATCAATAAGTAAAGGGAGAAATGACTATACCTCAAAAATGGTTTATTTGAATCTTACAAAATTCAGGCTATTTTTCAACATAATCCTCTCCCCTCTCCCACAGTTATACACTTGTCCATCTTTCTTCCAGCTTCCTAATTCCCTTGGCGAAGAATTCTTTCGATTTACACCGAAGCCGCTTTTGCACCGCTTCATTAACTTCCTTATTGTTAGCAAATCTTAACGTAGAGTTTCTTTGAATGGTCCAAACAATTAAAAATCAGATGGGGCTAGATCAGGACTGTAGGGAGGATGAGGTAAGATCTTCCCAACCCAATTTTTGAAGCCTATCAAGCGTCAACTTAGGAAGGTGCAAGAAAGATGGGACGAACAAGTGCATAACTGTAGGGGGTAATTATGTTGAAAAATAGCCTCAATTTTGTAAGAATCAAATAAACCATTTTCGAACTATAGCCAATTAATTGTCTCTTGACTTATTAAATGATTCTCGTATTATATATTGAATGATGAACTTTTATATTTATTTAATAAAACAAAAACAATTATAACAAATAAATATTCAAGAATAGGAATAATATACATTTAATAAAATTAATGTGTTTATATGGTATAATTGAATGATTTAATTCGCAACTATACTTAATTAATAAATGAATTTAGATAATAATTATACTTCATAATTGAAATTGTTAGTATTTTATGAATTTTGAATGGGAATTGGAAAATTAATCGCATTTTATTCTTTAAAAATAAAAAATAATTTATTAAATTTTAATAAAAATCATGGCAAATTTATACATAACAAGAAATCTAAATTATTCTTGTTATATCATAAATCATAAGAGGGGATGATATTTGTGTTATATTTTATATTTATATTTTAATATAGATTTTTGTTATTATTTGTTTTTAATTTAGTTTTTTTTATTTTTTTTTTTTTTTTGTTTCTATTTTTTTTGTTTTTAATGGCCATTTTTGTTATTTTCTAGAGATTGGGTGAAGTTCAAGACATGTTGGCATTATTAAATGGAAGTATAACATTCATGATCTATTGTTGTATGAGCCGTCAATTTCGACATCATTTCATTCGTCTTGTTCGAATTCATCATTTCTATCGGCCGATGTTTACAACATCATCAGCCACAGCTGTAACAACCAATAATGTGACTCGGGGATCAACATCCGAAGTGCAAACAACATTTGTTTGACAGAGGCCAACATCAACATCAACAACAACAACAACATTAACAACACGGTTTTCAACAACCAGTGCCAAAATACCATTGACTTTAACAATCAAATAATTCTCTACCCTCTATTATTCTGTTTTTTTTTCATTTATTTTTCAATTCCATTCTTTTGATCTCATCCTAAAAATTATTTATTTATTTATTTAATTTTTTTTTTATTTTCTTATATTTATATATAATGAATGATTTATTCATATAAACACCATCCTATCTACTGAATGTTTAATAAATATATATATATACATATATATGTGTGTGTGTATTGTATATATAAAATGATAATAATTTAATTTCTATAAAGTGATTAGATTAGATTAGAATTTTTTTTTTTATAAATTTTTAGAATTAGATCTGATTAATAATTAATTCAAGATAAGTCTCTTTTTTATGATAATTTTTTAAAGAATGTGATGTGTGTTGATAGATAATCCAAGAAATGATTTGCATCATCATTTCTCTTTCAGCAGATCAGCGAATTTCGGTCGCATTCAAACAAAAAAAAAATAAAATAGATGTTTAATTATTTTGGGAGAGTGAATGACATATTTTAATTTCTCAATTATGATATAATTCAATTCCCATGTTCCGTTTTTGTCATTGCCAATTAAACGTTCAATGAGAAACAATGAACAATTATTTATTTAATATTAATTTTTTTTTTTCAAAAATTAATATTTAAATTAAAAAGTTAGAAAAATATTTTTTAAAACCAATTAAATTGTTTGTATTTCATTTTCCATAAATAAATAAACATATTAATCTAAATTAAATAATGGAAATATTCGATTGAAAAAATAGAATAAAAAAATGAATACTTAATTTACAAAAATATTGGAAAAATTAAGGAAGATATGACATTTAAATGTTTAGCTAAACCAGGCATTTTGTAAAATCTAGTCTCATACATGTGCCATATATATAGTCAGAGGCGGATTAAACGCCGGACGGACCGGGCAACCGCCCGGGGCCCACCGAAACCTAAATAAAAATATTTCCTTAAAAAAAATTTAAAAAAACTGTTGAGTTTATGGATAATCGGAGTTTAAATAAAAGAAGTTATTCTTGATACAGATCTTTATTGAACAACAGATCTTTATTCGGTCGTGTTTGAACCCCGACTAACTTAAGAAAAAATAATCAATTTTGGGTCTCGGCGACCACAGTAAAAATTATGTATTTTTTACATAAGTACTATATATGTAAGTATAAAACAGCCTAAATTATAATATAAACAAAATTTGTCTTTCAATTATAATTGTAAATAACACAGGGCCCATTTCAATTTTACCGCCTGGGGCCCCCAAACAACTTAATCCGCCACTGTATATAGTACATATAATTCACATTTGTCTAGTGAAATTTTTATATAAATCTACATGTTTAAGTATAAATAGGGTGACCAAACGTCCCGTTTTTCCGGGATTGTCCCGTTTTTAGGTGTTCTCTCCCGGCGTCCCTAAAAAAGTCTTCGGGACAGCCTATTGTCCCGTTTTGTTAAATATTTAGGACATTTCGTACTTTTTTCAAAATTTTTTCAATTTGGTTCTAAATATGGTCACCCTATGTATAAATAATTTATGTTTCACTAAAACTAAATGATTAGCTAAGAACCCCTAATTATATATATTGTGAAAATTGTAATTTTTAATAAATATAAAAAAAAAATTAATTCATCAATTTTACAATAATTTTATATAACTTTCTAGTCTATTTATTCGTTAGATAATATTCCTTGGGTGTATAACTTAGTTTTTTTGGATTTGTTTTTATTTCTAAGAAATGTTAAATTTTATTTTGTTCAAAATATAACTTTCAACCATCATTCTGATAATTTATGAATTCCATCTAAAATAAATTATTTGTCTTTTGATTCAAGCCATGTTATGATTTCTTAATGGTTTCTGAAGTGCTTGGTCTTGAAAACCACTTTGCATTGGAACAAGTATTAATTTAATGGAGCACGGACTGGTGAATAAGGATTATATAATAATATTATTGTTGTTGTCGTTCAGAACTAACTGTAACATACTTCTAATTCTTAAATTTTTTTTTAACTTGACCGTAACATTGAAATTCTCACTTTTAAATCATTTAAACTAATTTCCGCATGTCTGTCGAGTTGGAACATATTCACAAAAAGATTTAGCATTTTTTTAATTTTTTTATTTTGAATAAACTAAAAAAGTAATATTTTCCGCATATGTTGTTTAGTTGATACGAAATTGGACATGCTTAAACGCAATAAAAAAGTATTGTCTACGCTTTCACGAATAATGACATATTAAATTTTAATGTGGAATGTCAACCCTTAAAAACACTGTAAGTTTCACTAGAAGTATATTTAGCATGAAAGTTACATTATCATTTCGAAAATCAAAAAACAAAAAAAAAATCTAAGTTATACACTTATATTATCATATTATATTTTATTTTCATTGAAAAAAATCATCATTATATGAACTGATATCTTGGACACCGTAGTCTATTTATACACCATGACTTTATTTATTTAATACTGAAAAAAAAATATTTTATTTTCATGAAAATTTATATGCTTGAATACATTTTCAATGGAAAAATAAATTGAATAAATATGAGATGAACTAATAATATTCGTTGGATTTATTTCAATTAAAAAGAATAATAAACAATTTTATTGGAATTTGTGTAGAATTTTTTGTTTGTTTATTTGTATATTGATTTTGTTTTTTTTATCAATGATAAACTATAAATTATAAACATTCATTCATCTTCCAATGTAGAAATAGATAATTATGTAAATAAATATTTATGTAAAATAATAAGCAATAGGTAAATAAATAGTTCAGTCTCTAGTTTTATTAGATTATACAATATCTAGTCATTTATATAAAATATGTTTGTATTTTTTTTTTCTATTTATTTATTTTTCTATGTATTATATAAACATTAATATATACTGTAATTATTATTAATATTTTAATAAATTGAATGTTTTAATTGTTCTGATCTTGAAATTGAATTTGATAATAAAATTATATATTATAATGATAGATTTGATTCCAATTAGTGAGATACAATGAAAAAATAATGTGTGTGTGTGGGTGTGTGTTTGTGATAATAAATAATATTTTAAATTCATAATTCTCTACCACCATCATTTGTATATATTAAATTTTATCATTAATGTTAATATATAAAATAACAGGAAATATTACCATTTTTTTTGTTTGTTTTGTGAAGTTTTAAATTAAATAATTAAAATTTTTTTTTTAAGAAAAAATTCCAGAAACAGAAAATTTTCTCTTTATAAAAGTATAATAGATAAATTATTTTTGTTTAATAGATAAGTAAATAAATTCTTAATTGTGGAACTAAATTTAGAATAAAAAATTTAAAAAATTTTAGTTAAAACATTTTAATATTTAAAATGAAAAACTTATAATTTTTCTTTCTAGGACTAGACATTCTTAACTTCTAAATTAGTGGTTCCCAAAGTGGTCTATATCGACCCAAAGGGGTCTAAGGCGACCTACAAGGGGTCTACGCCAGCGAATAAAAATTTCGGTGGTCCGTTAAATGTAAATGGGGGTCTACGATATATAATTACATTATATCATCTTATCCCCCGTTGGGTTCTTTCCCCCGTTGGGTTCTCCACCTTGTCGTGGTGGGGGGACTTGAGTGCTCACGTGATTCCTCGGGCCATGCCGGCGGTAGCGTAGCTACCGGTAGGGCCTCCCAAGCCGGACGGGCCGAGGATGAGGAGTCAGACGAAGAGAGAATCCCTGGTCCTCCAGGTTGGGGGTTTTATGGAGGGCTAGCAACCCACATATAGAAAAAAAAAACGCAAGCTCACAGAACCAATAAAAGAAAGCCGGACGGATTTACAACCTTAACAACCACTGCACGAAATAAAAAAAAACGACTTTGGAAAACTGACTGGATTAAATTTGCTACATGGAACATAACATCATGGACCGGGAAAGAACAGGACATCCTTACGGAGCTTAATAACTTCCGAATTGATATCTGCGCCATATCCGAGACCAAGAAAAAGGGAACTGGATCCACTAAAATTGACAACTTTATTTTTGTCTACTCGGGAAGGAAGAAGGAGGAAAGAGCGACGGCAGGAGTAGGTCTTTTAATACACGAAAAGTTCGCAAATAACATACATGACATTCAATACTTTGACGAAAGAATCTTACAAATCATCTTGAAGTTCCCCAACTCTACCTGGCACCTATTAAGTGTCTATGCTCCTGATATATCAAAAACAAAAGAGCAGAGAGAGTCTTTTTATGAGGAGCTTCACAATGTGATAAGTCGAGTACCTAAAGATTCGAAATTAATCCTGATGGGCGATCTGAACGCCAGAATAGGGAACAGTGTAATACCGGGTGTAAAACAACGATTCAATGAGAGAACTACCAATGACAATGGTGATCTTCTGATAAATCTGTGCGCCATGAATTCTTTGAGAATTAATAACACCTTCTTCAAACACAAAGATATCCATAAATTAACATGGGGAAACAGTAGAGGTCAGGAGTCAACCATTGATTACATTATCACCAACAGAAACATCCATCCTACACAAGTCTTAGACGTTCGAGCCCATAGAACAGTGGATATTGGAAGTGATCATAAGTTAGTAACTGGAAAGCTACGTTTATCAGCCCAGCTGGGAAGAAAACCGAA